>CAEGAD010061037.1:0-10615 GCA_903067055.1 Poeciliopsis paucimaculata
TACAATTATTCAGCCTGTTGTTGCCTCTATTCTGTTTTTATTGCCTTTCAAGATGACATGTCTGTTCTTGGTGTTGGATTTTATCAAATAAATTTCCCCCAAAAAATGCGACTTATACTCCGGTGCGACTTATATATGTCATTTTATGGCTGGTGCGACCTATAGTCCGGAAAATACGGTACTTCCGCACTTCCCATGTCTATGCCTTCTGTCACCTTTTTTCAGCAGTTCAAACCGTTTAATCCGTCGTAACCTGTTTTTCCGAGCCGTCTTTAAACGCAACAGGAGCGCCGAGACGCTAACAGTTAGCCTGTAGGCTACTGGTGTTGTTGTCTACGTTCAAAAGTGGGTAGTACACTTTTGGGAAAAAATGTACGTATAAGAGTAGTTTTACTGAATTGTTACCTTTTTCTTTTACTTGAGTAATATTATTGCTGCATAGATTCATTTTGCCCCCATATTTATTTATTTTTTGTTGGACTTCTCGTAAAATTACAACTTTATTCTACAAATATTATGACGTAATTTTATATTATTACTACTTTATTCTCATAATTGAAAAAAAATTATCTTATGGCGCTCATACTTTGTTGTAAGAGTCGACTTGCATTCAACATCCAAATAAATAGATCCTGTAAAATATTCTTGTCAAACAAGATGGCGGCCCTGGGTGTGATGACATCACTCTGAATTATGGAAACCCCAGTGGTGGATTTTATTTATTTATTTTTTTTAAATCCTGATTTACCAGAAATTAAAATAAAAACTTAAAAAACACTAAATCTCTCTAAGTATTTTTAGACTCGTTTGAAATAAAACAAAGCTAACTTACAAGTAACTTTTAAGCAAGATGTGCTTGTTTTAAGTAAATAATTCCTAATCAAAAGGTAAATAATTACAGATTATTTCACTTATAACAAGACTTTTTCCCATGTTAGTGGTGCTTTTTTAAAAAAAAAAATTCCAGTTGCTATTCACTTCAGTTGTAACTTATAAGTTAGTTAAAGTATACTAAGATATTTAAACTAGAAACTAGACCAAAATACTTTTGAAAAATTCAACTGATTGGTAAAATTGATTTTACCGATCAGCCCTACATCCCAGGTATTCAGAATGTGTACATTAAACTAAATACTGATCAATATTAAAAGCATGGAAGACACATTTAAAGACCAGTTAGAAACTGTACAGCTGAGTTTCTAACTAAACTCAGCTGTAGCTATGTTAAGTTTACTGAAGGCGATCAGTTCCACTAAATTCACAGAACGGGAATGTTAATAAAATAAACACAGCAAACCCTTTTTACTGACAGTCCCTCCCAGAATGAAAACCTTTTGTATTAATTGTTTAATCTGTCCATATGTCAACCCAGTCCACATCAGCGATGCAAAATGAAAGCAAAGTGCACAATGTTTTTCAGTCCAGGCTGATGAAAAGAGACTCACACTTTTGTCCCCAGGTTTTATCACACATTCAGCAGCAGCTGGTGCACGAATCAGTGGCGGCTGCCTGACAATCAGACTTCTCAGAGGACAAAGAAAAACCAGTGAAATAATGTGGGATGCCATGCACTCCGTGCATGTGATCCGGATCCATCTTACGCTGTTTAGACTCTGAAAGGTTCACACTGTCCTCTTAATTCCCCCAAAAGGTCAGCGGCGTTGCCTAGCATCCCTGCTCATGCGGCGGGCCGGGTCGGGTGTTGACAGCAACGGCGACACGTGAAGGAATCGAGAAAATCAGATCACAGACTCTGTCGTCAAAAACTGACTCATAAATTAACTAAAAATAGGAGCCTCTTATTTTAGAAACGTCTGAATGATCTTCCTTTCCTGTTTTCGCCAAGAGCAGCACTTTCATCTGCAGCTGAAACCAGATATTTACATAATTGGTATAAAAAAAGACAAAACTTTCTATTTTTTATACATTTATAACAATAAATAAACAAAACTTTTCCATTTTTAGCTCAGTTCTGCTTAGCAAAAGTATTTCTATGTGCTAAAAGCAAGAATATTCCCATTTAAACTGAACGATGATCAAATGTTTTTCACAAATGTTTGCTGAAATTTTGGCCAATTTTCGATATTTTTAGGCTCCAACTATTATTTTAGTAATCCATTGTTCTATTGATTATTTGGGTAAAAATAAATTGTATAATTTATTTAAGCTTATCTTATACAATATCAGAAATACATTAAAAATGCAAATAATTACTTTTATTCCTTTTTTAAATAAGAAAATACAGGTTTTATCGTCTAAAATTCAATAACATGTCCTTCCTTTAAATGAACGTTTGATTACTTGTAGCAAAACAAATACTTCTAACACCAACATGTGACATCACTCTAGTGTTGAATATTTTTTTAATTAATAAATAAATAGAGAGAACAGATTACAGGAGTTTTGTTTTTTACAGATGTTGAATCAAGCGAAGCTAAATTTGTGTAACTTGATGAATAATTGTGGCACATATTTACAAAAAAAAGAAGGTTTTTCATATTAAATGCAGGATTTATATTCATTTTTGTCTTAATTACTGTTCATTCAGCAAATAGCCTGTTTTAGTCTATCTACTCCAGTTAACGATTAATTAACTGTTTTAATTAAATCAGATCAAGGAAAATTCCTGAAAAACTGAAGATTTTTTTATCCCTGATTTAATTTCCAAGCCCTGATTTTGTTTGTTCGATATTTCAGCGCAGACACTTTAGCTCCTGCCAGCATTTTCAGAAACATATTTGCTGTTATTGCAGGGCTGATAAACACACAATGCATCAAAACATGTCCAACCTTGGTGTTTATTCCAGCACATATTTGTTTAAACACATGAACAAAACACCTTCAGGCGTCTGGAAACTGTTCCTCCAAGATGAAACATACTTTTGGAAGTGTCTTCATGATCTGCTGCCTGTTTTAATTTTCCATGATGTCACTCCTGTGTGCTGATACTAAACAAACATCTACAGGTGTGTAATTAACAGCTTGTTTAATAATTAATTATTCTTTTGATTATTAATCGATTAATTGAATAAAAAATGAGCACTCTGCATATGAAAATGAACATTGTTGGGTAAAATGCAGCAACATATAATTCTTTTTGTAAACTTGATAATTTTTAGATACCTTATTTTTGCATTAAATTATTATTAATTGAATAACAAAAGAGATTTTTAACCCATACTGAGAAAATACAAAATCTTACCAAGTAATTTTCTCTAGTTTCTAGTCCAAATACTTCAGTACACGTGGAATATGACAAAACTAACTTAAAAGTATATTTTATGCCTCTTTTAAAAAATGTACTAATAGCAGATAATTTTACTTATAAGATATTTTTTTACGTTATAAGTAAAATAATCTGCTTTTTTTTTTAATCAATATTCAAGAATTATTGATTTAAAACAAGCTCTCATATCTTGCTTAAAAATTACCTGTGAGTTATTTTTGTCTTATTTCAAGTGCAATAAGATCTTTTTACTGGAAACTAAACAAAAATACTTGATAATATTTGGTGTTTTTGCAGAGTAACCTGAACCGGCTGAATCTAAAACTATGATACTTCTGAATTACAAAGGATTTTCTTTAATCCTAAATGCAAAATCTATAAAAATGTGTATATTCTTGTATAGTTTTGGTTTAATTACTGCTCTGAGTATGTTGTTATTTCAACAAATGGCCTTTTTTGATTCTGCATGCTCTTAATCGATTACTAAATTCTCCAATAAGGGGATTTGTGAACTTCTGAATGAGTTTTAAAGACACGTCATTCAGAAAATATAAAATAATCCTGTCTGAAACAGGGAGAGGTTCCAGCTCTTATCAGCTGGGAAGGGAAAAAAGGTTGCGTCCTTTTATAGCGTCTGCAAATATCTTGTTTCAGCTGCATTTCGTCTCCTTACCAACCAACTGAGCACCATCATCATTTTTGTTGACTTCAACATGATCTCGATCCTATCTGAGTAATCTGATTCCTCTCTTCCTGATTAGATAATGATTTGCATGCTGGGGGGGCATCAGGGCCGGCCAGAACATGGAGAACAGGAAGAACAAATGAATAGCGTAATATATTCAGAGCTGCTTGTCTGAAAACAGCTGAATGTGTAAACGGAGGTGAGCAAAGTATTTCAGCAGCTTGAGAAAGACTAAATACGGACTGTTTGCTCTCGGTAACGTCACGCCGTTGGGCTGATAGTCAAATGTCAGGTGCTTTATGAGGGAACTGTTTATGTTCCTTTATAGAAACATTTATGTGGAAAAGTTTCTCTTGCGTAGATGTTCGGGATCTAAGAATGAACCCATTCACTGTCACGCAGCTTGAGATGTGATTTGTGTTTAAACAAATTGTTGCTCCACGTAAACGGTGCAAAACACAACATGTTCTCACCAGGGTTTCCTTAAATAGCAGATATTACGGTGACAACCCTGAGGCACGATGCTTATTAAAGAGAAAACAGGAACGGCTCCCTTCTCTTGGGGACGACCTTTTTTCCAGCAGGGGTTGAATGTTTACGCAAGCTCTCTCAACACCCACGACTTGTGTGAAGGAAATCTGCTGTTTTGCAAAACTTGCAGAGTGTAAGCCACCAACTTTGTCACCATCCTGTGGTTGGAAAACACTGTTTTGGGTTTTCTGAACAAAAAAAAGAAAAAAAAAAAGAAGAAAAGATAGTGTTGGGCTTTTGTTTTTGTCCTGAAACTGCAACGGTTCTCTCCAGTGAAGTGAGCGCAGATTGCATCAGCTTGATAGAGGGGAAGGACCGACATGCACGGTTGCTATGGAAAGAGTTTCCCTCCATCAGCTGCTCTCCGTCAAAGCACAGCCATGGGTGACTAACAGGTAGGAGGATCCACGGGGCGGAGGGGAGGCAGCCAGGGGTTAGCTTTGAGTCTTCCCCCTGCAGCTACGCAACCTGCCCCGACACAGGCAGGCCTTCAAAAATAGACGCTAAACTGCATTCAACACGCAGATGCTGCTGTGACTCACCGCCTGCACCAACGTGGGAAAACTCCTTTACTATAAAAGGTCCGTTAGCTCAGAGGGTCACAGGAAGTCACACAGCTCTGGAAAAATAAAGAGCCCCATTGAAAACCTCCTGTTTATGTTTGACCTCTGAACTCTTCCTGAGTTAAAACATATTAGTATTGTTGTTTCTAAATGAATATTAACTTGTTTTATTTGCATTATTTGAGGTCTGAAAACGCTGCATTTAAATTTTTTCTGAGAAATTCGGAGTCATGTTGTCAGTAGTTCAATGAAAAAAAGATCAATGTTAATTTTATTCAAACATAAACCTATAAAAAGTAAAACTGACCATTTTAAGTGGTCTCTTATTGTTTTCCAAAGCTGTCAGGGAGATTAATCGGTTTGTGGTTTTAAACAATTCATTTAGGCTTGTTGCAATAAATTGATTAATCAACAAGCTCAATAATTTACATTTGCTTGATTTATTGTTTTTCTCTCTTTTTACCAAAAACAAAAACTCCTCAGTCTGGTGCTTTGGTTTCAGAAAAAACTTTATTTTTTTGTTTTTGTGGTTTTTTATGTATTTACTTTGGATATTTAACATATCTTCCAGTTCCTGTGTTAAATGCTCATTTTAATTTAAAGCTGGTTGATCTTTGATTATGTTTTCTCGCGTTCTTAGGCCATTAATATCATATTAACCAAAAACTGACTCAGAGCAACAATATTATTGTTTATCGCAATTACTTCCAGTTAAAAGAAGTGATCAGTTTATGTGATTTTACTTTTTGTAGGTTTATGTTTGGGTAAAATGAACTTTGTTCTTTTATTCTATGAACGACTGACATGTTTGTGAAATTCTAAGTAAAAATTGTGGTATTTATTTGCAGAAAATGAGAAATGGTCAAAATAACGAAAAGATGGAGTGCTTTCAGACCTCAAATAATGCAAATAAAACAAGTTCATGTTCGTTTAGAAACAACAATAATAATGTTTTAACTCAGGAAGAGTTCAGAGATTAAAAAAAAAATAACCAGGAGGTTTTCAATGGGATTCAATGCAGTGGGTTCTTTGTTTTTACCAGAGCTGCATACATAAATGTCCATTTTGTAATAATTCAAATACAGGAAAGTATTTCAATACTGCATAGTCAGAGCTAAGCATAATCTATAAAAACAAGGCTTCCCCTTGTCTGTTTCTGCTTGGCGTTATCTGAGGAATCCAATGTTATGCAAACTACAAGCTCAACCCAGGAGAAACACCAGTTAAAGAGAAACGTCACATAAATAGACGCTAATTCAGACCCAAACAGAAAAAAAAAGAAAAGAGAGAAGCGACATTCACGGCAGTATGAATCACAGATTCTTGGAAAATGTAGGCGAGGCTTCGCCCACTCCCCCAGATTCAAAGTGAGGACTGCCCATCACTCTGAGTTCAGACTTGAATGTGACTTATATAATAGCTTTTTTTGTGGAGGCAGCCTTGTAGAACGGCAAGCCGCGCTCAGACAGAGAGAGAGAAAAAGCAAAACCTGACCCGACTTGAGAGGTAACATGCTGTCATACAACCACAGATGCTTTGCTCTTTTCTTTTTTGTTTCAGTGTCTGTCACTGCCAGACACTGAAACATTAAATGTCTTTTTAATTAATCAGAAATGGATTCATGTGCTTTATTCTAACACATCAGTAAAAAACAAAAGAGAACAAGACATTCACAAGAACAGTTTAAAAAAGTGACATTAAGGAACAGCATATTAAATAATAATAGAACAAAACCTTTTCACTCATGGTACTCTGTGAACAGGGCCGACGATAAGAGAATATGAGGCCCTGGGCTGGAGTCAGTTTGGGGCCCAACCCCATAAATTTCCTTTACTTGTCCAATTTAAAGTAATTTCAGGGTTTCCACAGCTGGATTATAAGACTTGCAGGCCTCCAGGCTGATAAAGCATTGTCTATTTATTTATTTAGTTATTATAGTAACAGTGATAGCGAAGAGGTTAAAGAGTCTCTTTGGTGAAAAGGTTGGAAAAACAATGGCAACACAGAACGGTCAGTATGTGTGTTTTGTTTTTTTAATCAGCCGCTGCTTGTTTTTACCGGTTCACACGCTAACAACTTCAGCAAATAATGCTACAAGTTAAAAAATGTATATTTACCTGCTTTTTGTCTCATGTTTAGGTATTTATTAATAATGTCTTCCAAAAATACATAATTACATATTTTCTGTCAGCTTCAACCCTGATATTGATAATTATTTAGGATTCTACACCAGCGGGTGGAAATGTCCCGATACAACATTTTCACTTCCGATACAGATCCAATATTAACCTTTGAGTTCTGGCCGATACCGATATTGACCCGATGCGATATCAGCACGATTCATACACACATTTATTACTAATTTTATAGTGTGAAATACTAGTAACGGATAGATCAGGTGGTATTACTCAAACAGAGACAACAAGCGAAATCCTGGAGCGGCCTAATGGCTGGAATGGGAGTGAGTCATGTGATGTCACACTTCCAGGAACTCTTTAGCTGACCGCCATCTGTAACTATCCGTCATGACATTTGCTATGTAGTTGCTATGACAACGATGAACAAGCCATATTTTCTGTCTCATACGGGTCAGTCCCAACAAAAGAGATTTTGTTATTCTCTTGCACATTGGTCAAGCGTGTCAGTGTATTTTCTTTTTGTTGTCCATGCCTATCAAGATGGCGGTTCAGTGGTTCAGAGTATGTATTGGAGGCGATCCGATACTTATTTTTTGGATGATATGGGACCAATTTCCAATATCACCTCTACTAGAGGTCTCTGTGTTCTTCATAAAAAGATCCTTAATGGAAAACAAAATAAAACAGACCAACAGAGTTTCCTAAAATCTCTTCATCCATGCAAATAAACGACCCCAAAAGTTTTCACAGTTAATCCTGTTTGTGCAATTAACCCTGTCACGACATTTTTCTGGACGATAAATTGTTCCAAATATTATTGAAATAAACAACGTTGTTGTTTTGAGACCATTTTCAAGTAATGTATTGATAATGGCATAATTATGCAAGTTCAACTTCTCAACAATCAAAGAGCTTTTATTGTGTAAAGAACACAAAACACTGTAACTGGGAGATATTTCAAATATTTAAAATATAAAAAAACAACAGAAAATAAATATCACAGATATTATATTAATAGATAAATAAAATTAAAATTGGATCTTAATGTTTCTACAAGCAAAATATTAAACACCAGAATGAAAAATAGTGAGCTAATTTTAATTTATCATGTGATTAATTGATTTATTGTGGAGTCACTGAAATTTTAGCTACTCTTATAACTTCACAATTTTATGAATAGAAACTGAACAATATTAAACCACCTATTTGCAATAAATCATTCAAAAAACAAAACATGTAGCCCGGGGCTACCGCCACAATAAACCCTTTATAAAATTTGAATGTCAAATTAATCATCATTAATCAATGCATAATTCCTGCTGCATGGTGACATAGTAAAGGAAGTGAGCGATTAATATACAGTATATTTATAGAGAAGTTAAATAATCCATGCACATAGCAACCATCAATGTCATTTCTCAGATTGTACCAGTTTCACATCTCTAAACATTTACAAGGGAACAGAATGAGGTTTTTCAGGCAATTTGCCTCAAATGTAGCCACGCACAACATCACGGCTGAAGTAAAGAAAAGCTGTTAAACTCCCCGTCTTTAAAACTTCTGGATGTCAGCAACAAAACCTTTTCCAGTCAGTGCAAAGACTGAAAGTTAGACTCACCATTTACTGTCAAAAGACACTGAAAATGAGCTCTGAGTAAACAATGAGCAGTAAATACCAACGCCCGCTTCCCACCAACTAGGAAGGATTTTCTGACAAATGCCCACCAGCAGCACCTCCACTTGCCCCTGGGTTGTTTCATGTGTGTTTTGGTTGGGGTTGCAGCTTGTACAGCAACATAACCTGCAACACCCATAAGTCACTGATAAGATACTGTCACATGGGGAAAATAACCTGTTTGCTTAGTGAGCTGTCAGGCTGTTAACCGTGCAGACAGTTTTCAGAAAAGCACCTCCAGTTGAGTCCCAGAGAAATCAGACATCTTGGTGCACCAAATGCAATTCAAGTAAACGTGACAGCCTGCAAAAGGAACTGAAATAATGTCCTTAAATGAGGCAGAGCGCCGTGCATTCATATACAGTCTGTCTGCTCTGATGCTTCTGCTCTAGTATTCCGCTGTCACAACGTGATCCTGTGCAGAACTCGCTGGATTTATAACGCAAACCCCGTTTCCCCCCCACCCCCCTGTTGGAATAATCCCGCTGTGTGCTGCTGGAGCTGATCTGCCGCTAAAACGCGCAGAAACTTCAATCATTGCGAGTCCGGACATGTACAGTCGGTAGCGGGTCGTTTACCTGTCTGTCGACGCTCCGTTGTTGCTGAGCTCGTCGTGGTGCAGCCCTACAGCCGGGTACAAATCCTGGGATATTTTTTTTTTTATTTATCTTTAATTTTTTATTATTTATTTTCTGCTTTCTTTCCGGCGAGGAGCAGAGCAGCCAGCCAACTTCACACGGAGGCGGTGAAAGCGGTGAAGTAGAGCAGGGCAGAGAGTGAGAGAGAGAGAGAATATCCCTCCATAAGCACCGCCTCGGCTGCTGCCTGCGAGCACACCCTCCTCATGAGACAACACACATGCAGACACACACATGCACACGCACACACACATGCACAGGCGCTGTGGAGCCGTCAAGCTCGTTAAAATAATCATTACCATTAGAATCACTTAAAGGAAATCAATGCAGGAAACACTTAATGCTTTTAGTGTGGAAAACAACAACATGTGTGCATATATCTAGAAATGCAGATATATATATCTCTATATATATATATATATATATATATATATATATATATATATATACATATACAGATAGATATATTCTATATATATTTATATATATATATATGTATATATTCTATATATATCTATATATATATAGATATATATATATATTATAACTTATAACATACATATTATATATATATGTTTGACATTTTTATATATGTGTGTGTGATAGTTTATAAGTTTTTATTGGTCATAAGTTAGGAGGATGGGAGAGCTTGTTCTATGTTTGTGTCTTGTTTATTGTTGTCATAGCAACTGCTCTTCAAGATGGCCGCCGGTTACAAAGTTCACGGAAGTGGACGTTACATGAGAACTACTCACTTATTATCTGATGTGCAGAAAACCTTTTTGCTCTGTGGGAGGAAGCCGGAGCACCCGGAGAGAACCCACTCATGTTCCTGGAGAACATGCAAACCCCGTGCATAAAGAACCCAGGCCAGGATTCAAACCCAAGACTTCTGTCTGCTGTCACAGCAAATCAATCTAACTAACTTATGGACGATTTGGTGGCTTGTGGAAAACTTGTGGCGATTAGACTACGCTTTACTTACAGTCTGCAGTAATGCTCAAGGAAGATGGAAGGTTTGCTGTTTAAAAATGAATTCATGATTGGGATTTCATCCATCAGTTTGCATCCCCTCATCACCAAACTCAAAGTAATGTTAATTTTGGGGGATTAAACAGTTTGTCTGAGACATTCTTCTTTCAGGAAATGGCAAATTTGA
>CAEGAD010061046.1:0-55282 GCA_903067055.1 Poeciliopsis paucimaculata
TGCGCTAGGACTTCGCCGTCCTACACGGATTTTGTGCATTATTTTTACCTGTTAAAGTCTAGAATATAGGCTACAGGGTTTGACCCTCAGTCACTCGCCACATTTTATGAAGACAACTTCATAGTGAAAGTAATATCGTATTTTTAAAAAAGCACTTTTTAATGTGAAATCATTTACATACAGAGCAAATTGTTCACCAAAAGATGTTGCCAGCATTTTAGCACTTTTTACACATTTAAAAAGTGCAACATGCAAATTATAGTTTATTATGTGTATAATAAGCATAATAGACTATTTGTTATTGCTAGCATGTTGGATATTGCAAGCATAACACAAACACCGAAGACTCTCTTACAAACTTTTCACAAAAATCGTGTTGCTGCATCTTTTTCATTTCAGGTTTGTAAAGAGAAGCATCGCTTCGAGAGACTGATGGATTACTTTCGTTGTGAGGAGGGAAACATCGACTTCATGGTAGGAAAAGCTGCCCTTAAAAGAAACCCATACATGTTTCTTTTAATGTCAACATAGGTGTTGATCAAATACTCTGTTTCTAATTGGCATTAACTTAAAATACGGTTCGTACTGGGATCTCTACACAAGTAAAAACTCAATTTTATGACAGGTGTTAATGCAAGACTCAGTGGATTTGGTGTCATTATCCAGATACAGATCACAGTACCAGGTATAAATGGAGTCTCGGTCTGTTTGCATTTGTGGCCCAGGTTGCGTGCATGCAGTTTATTAACATCGTGGTCCACTCAGTGGAAGACATGAACTTCAGAGTCCATTTGCAGTTTGAATTCACCAAGCTGGGACTTGATGAATACCTAGAGGTAAGGAAACTATTAATTCTGAGCCAAAACATTTAAAATTTCACAGAGATTTTGCTGATGCCTAACTGGCCCTGTTAATGTCAGAAATCGAAGCACACAGAGAGCGACAAGCTGTCAGTACAGATCCAGGCCTACCTGGACAACGTGTTTGACGTGGGTGGCCTCCTGGAGGACGCCGAGACGAAAAATGCGGCTCTGGAGAAGGTGGAGGAGCTGGAGGAGCACCTGTCCCATGTAAGTGCACCACCCAGTCTGGACCACCAGCGCTGCTCTCGGTGCCCGCTGTTGTGCCTACTTAACTTGGCTGTCTCAATGTGGTAATTAGAAATCTACTCTGTGTTTGCTTTTCACAACTGGTTGGAGATAATAATTGGGTGGGGGAATGCGGGAAAATAGGGTGTGAGGAACAATGTTATTATTGTCCTTGCCGTGCTTTGTTCAGTGTTTTATTTTTTTATTTTTTTATTTTTTTTTCCAATCCCACGGCGCTGCGCTAAAGGCCTCCTTCACTGGGAGAAGGTCGTAGGCAGCACTGACATCATTTGAGGAATTTCATAACAAACCCTGCTCTCAGGGGTGAGGAATGGTGGGGGAAGATCAGAGTGAAGATTCTTGGTGCATTCCAGAGCAGCACGTGTAATGCCATCAAAATCAAAACCAAAAGCTGTGTCATGATCATGCTGCATCATTCTGCTAGCTATATCTCATTTCTTATTGATGATGCGGTGTCCAGAAGGGAGCAGAGCTGGAGAAGATGCCCTCTCATCACCCTGTTATTCTCTCCGTGTCGTCTTCTCAGGTGACTGAGAAGCTGCTGGAGGTGGAGAATGAAACGATGATGAAAGTTGCAGATTTGGAGAAGATATTACTCCAGAAAGATAAAGATCTGCAAGCAATACGGGTGAGCTCTAGTTGCTATGCTGTAATTTTTTTCTTTTTTTTTTTTTTTTTTGCTGTTTTGCCTAAGTGTGGCTTTGAGAGTTTCCTATTTGAGCAAATATTCTGTTTGAGATGAGTTGAAATGAAAAGCAAAACAAAAAAATAAGGTCACAAGGAAACAGGATGTTTCTATAAAGTGCCGGAGCCCTCATAATGTACTCTTTACCGCCCCCTGGTGGCTGCTCAGGAGACGTACGAGTCGACCAACACCCAGGTTAACACCCTGAGGAGGATGATCAAGGAGAAGGATGCTGCGTTCCAGAGGCAGGTCAACATTGAGCGGCGGCTGCTGGAGCTGGAGCAGCAAGGCACCATCCGTTTGCACAAGAAGCCCGACGGCGACATCTCCATCGAGCCGCTGGGCGTAGGCGGCGGGATCGGGATCACTTTGGGGAACGTTGGCCAGCTGATGTTCGGTTCCACGGCTGGGCTGACGGAACCCGGAGGACCAGACACCAGCTTACCACCCGCGAGTGACGCTCCACCGCCTCCTCCACCACCTCCACCACCTCCCCCTCCTCTGCCTTCTGCTTCAGGTGATGCATGTGAAAATTTCCCTGTTTTACTTTACACTCTCAGAGTATCTGGTTTCATCTCTAGATTCGCATTCTTTTATGCCAGAGCAAAGTGACAGGTCACAGCACTGTGCAGCTGGCCCAGACAGGAAATGGAAAAAATACAAACAGTTTCCTGTGTTTTCAGTTCTTTAGATTATTAGACCATGTTTGATTTAGGAGTAAAAGAAATATTTTGCACTGAATAGAAAAGTCACATCAGTGGAAATATAGCTCATACTGTTCTAATATTAGTTTCTGCATTAATCACAGCTGTTCTGATTCCACCGCCTCCTCCCCCTCCACTTGCGCCTCCACTGCCAGATGCTTCTCCCTCCGTCATCATGACCCTGGGACTGTCAGGTGAGATCAATGTGATGTTCATTGTTTTGGAAAGTTCTAACAATTTACAGCCTAATTTAACATCATTTGTGTGTTTAAAATCCCTCCCACAGCTATCAGAATCAAGAAGCCAATCAAGACAAAGTTCCGTCTGCCTGTATTTAACTGGACGGCCCTAAAGCCCAATCAGATCAACGGCACCGTCTTCAACGAGATCGATGATGAGCGTGTGCTGGAGGTACATCCAGAAGAGACGTCTTCTGTTACATGTTGGGTTTCTTTTTTTTTAAACATTCTTGTCTAAAATGTTTTTGGAGGTGGTAGAAACAGTCACAGATCAGTTGATTTAAGGAAACAAACAAACAAAAAAAACATCTTCCTTATCCTGCTCAATATCTGTTGTGGTAATGTAAATTTGAGTGACTGGCTAAAAGGCAGGTTCTTTTGAGCTAAATCATCATTAAACCCTTTGTAAAATAAAGTTGGGACTGCTGCGTAAAAGCTATTGGAACCTCTAATCATCTTAAAGAAATAAAGCACAGTTTAGAGTCAAACAGTCAAATGAGAAACTGAAAGTCACTTGAATCTGAGGGAGAAGTAGAGTCCAGAACCAGCTTTGTGTTACACTTGTTCAATGCTGCCACTCCGTCAAAGATACCCATTGCATAACATTTTCTGTGCGCACTATGCTGCTGAAGACCACATGATGTTTGGAGGCCTGTTTACTTGCTGTTTACTTTGCAGAAAGTGGGTGACTTCTGCAGTCTGTTCCCCTCAGCATCTGTTGACCCCACTCTGTCAATTTTACATTTACAAATGTTTCCACCCAGTTGTATAATGGCTAACAGTTTGTCGTGGAGTGTCTGCTACTGATGAAAGGTCAACAATGAATTTATTGCACATGTGGCATCCTGTCATGGTACCATGGTGGAACTCAATGACTGCCTCAGAGCATCCAGTTCTTTAACTGAAGTGTTTGTAGAAGCAGACTTCTTCCCTACATGTTTGATTTTAAATATATGTAGAACTGACTGAAGCACAGAAATTCAACAATGTTGTAAGTATATTGTTTTGTGAATGGAAATAATTCTGTCATTCCTTAATTTTCTGTAGCGCATTTTGTCCTCTTTGTTTTTTACTTCTGAGGGGAAAATGGTTTAGTTACACTCGGTATGGAGGGTTGAAATGGGTCTTTCGTATCTGTTTAGAATCAGAAGGCATGACATATTTCTCATGCAGGAGCTGGATCTGGAAAAGTTCGAGGAGTTGTTTAAGACAAGAGCCCAGGGTCCTGTTGTGGATCTTTCTTCCACAAAGAGTAAAGTCTCTCAGAAGGCGGTAAACAAAGTCACTCTGCTTGACTCCAATCGGTCTAAAAACCTGGCCATCACGCTGCGAAAAGCCAACAAGACCACAGAGGAGATCTGCAAAGCAATTGAGAAGTACGCATCTCCAATAAGCAATAAGGTTTTTGAGCAAAACAAAATGGTTACCCACTGGACAAGGTACAAATGAGTGTTGCTATTTTACAGGTTTGACCTCAAGGCTCTGCCTGTGGACTTTGTGGAGTGCCTGATGCGCTTCCTGCCCACCGAGGCGGAGGTGAAGGTGCTCCGTCAGTACGAGCGCGAGCGCCGTCCTCTGGACCAGCTGGCCGAGGAGGACCGCTTCATGTTGCTGTTCAGCAAAATCGAGCGGCTCACCCAGAGGATGAACATCATCACCTTTGTCGGGAACTTTGCAGACAGCATCAGCATGCTTACCCCGCAGCTCAACGCCATCATCGCTGCGTCTGGCTCGGTGAAATCCGCTCCAAAGCTGAAGAGGATGCTCGAGGTTGGCGAGGGTTTCTGTAGCGGCTTTTGTGCGGCTTGTGTTTGTTTGGTTGGGTAACAAAAACTTATAATTCTGTTTGTCTTTTAGATCATCTTAGCTTTAGGAAACTACATGAACAGCAGTAAACGTGGGAGTGTTTATGGCTTTAAGCTGCAAAGTCTTGATTTGGTGAGTTTAAAATAAGCAAAATCCAGCCAACAACACATTGCTTTGTATTTTTTGTTTTTTCGCTGATGATGTTATTCTATATTTCATTTGCTGTGCAGCTGCTGGACACAAAGTCCACGGACAGGAAAATGACTCTGCTCCACTATATCGCTCTCATTGTGAAGGAGAAGTACCCAGAACTGGCCAACTTCTACAATGAACTGCACTTTGTGGATAAAGCTGCGGCAGGTGAGTAAGCTCCAAACCTTTACAGAGTTTTTAGTTGATAAGGCTTTAAAGTTCCTGACCCGTTCGAACTGCGTGCAGTGTCTCTGGAAAACGTGTTGCTCGACGTTCGAGAGCTGGGCAAAGGCATGGAGCTGATCCGAAGGGAATGCAGTCTCCATGACCATCCGGTGCTGAAAGGTTTCGTCCAGGCCGGCGATCCGCAGCTGGACAAGCTGCAGCGGGACGCCAAGACGGCAGAGGTACTGATTCTAAAGCTCACACTAAATATCTAAAGACATGCTAGGGAGAAAACAAAACACACTTTCAGCTCTCTGACGTCTCGCACATAACCACTGTTTGCTTGTGACTCAACAGTGTTTACAAACTGCACTTCCACTCTCCTCCCTGTCGATTCTAGGAAGCGTTCAACAGTGTGGTGAGCTACTTCGGAGAGAGCGCCAAGACAACACCGCCCTCAGTGTTCTTCCCTGTGTTTGTGCGCTTCATCAAGGCCTACAAGGTGAGCCCGGCGACCTCTCCTCGCCTGTGTGTGCTGACATGCCGCGGTCTTCTCTGCAGGCCTACTGGGAAGTTCCCTGGTTTGTTTTAAGCTCCGCCTCAGAGCGGAGAGGAGCAAAGTTTGGCTGCCTCTTTGTGCCACAGGACGTGGCGTGTAGTCTGAAGGCAAATAACAGGAAAGGCCAGCTGGGGCTGACTTTAGAGTTGCAGCTGTGGTGTTTAGACTGCCCCCCCCCTACCCCACCTCTGAGCTTTTACCCCGGAGAGCCACGCCCAGGCCCCGCCACACAGCACACATCCTGGGATTGTTCTCAGACTGGATTTATGGGATCTGCTTAAGGAAATGTACAAGACACAGATTTAAGGGCACAAGAGTCTGTTTGAGTTCATGTAGAGAGTTGGACAGTAAGTCCAGATTTATTGGGTTTGTCCTCACTGAGGGACACACAAGGTAACCTTGACAACAATCCAGAATTTTGTTGGGATAAAGTCTCAATGCTAAACCCGAACCCTGAAAATAATGTTGTATTTAAAGATTTAGATCAGTGTTTCTCAATTGTTTTTGGACCAGCGCCCCCCTATCCATGAGCCAGGTTCCTCACTGCCTCCCATCAAAGAATTTGTAAGCCACTTTGCACCTAATATAATTTCACTATTAATATTACTATTGTTGATGTTTTGATTTTTATGGTTGTTTCTGTATTATTCATCAAAAAGAATTTCCCAGAGAACAACAAAGCCATATGAATAGAAATTATTTTCACAAGTGTCTGTGAAAAATGTAATGAATGGCCATTCAGTTTAAAATCGGTAGACCTATCAGCAGCCAGAGTGGAAAAAAGTATTCTTGTTCTCTGCCATTTTCTGCTGTTAGTTGTTAATTATTGCACAAAATGACCAGATAAAATATGTACAACAAAGCCAGTTTTAATGTGAATAAAGTACCTAGCATAAGTATTCACTCCCCTAGAACCCTAAACTTTATTTCACTGGGATTTTGTATTGACCATCACGAAGTCGCACATAATTGTGAAGTGAAAATATTAAATCAGGAACAGTTTGGACAAATATATGTCAACAACATAATGATGCCACCACCCATTGCTACACCCTATTGTTTAACAATAGTGGTGCTGGGTTCTGTGTGATTTGCAGTGTTAGCGTGCCTCCATGGATGAGCAGAGCTTGTTCTTCGATCTGCTTTCTGTGTCCTCTTCCTGGCTTGTGGCCAACTTTAAACGGCATGGCCGGTAGCTTTCCTTCAACAGTGGCTTTTTTTTTTTCTGCTCCTCTACAGTATCTGCAAATCTCTGCAGCTCCTCCCGAGTCGCCTCTTCTCTGGTTTGCACAGCCCGTCAGCTTACTTTGTTGATTTACAGTTATATCAGATTATTTTCACTTCCTGACCTTGGACTGAAGAACGCTCTATGAATTGCTCAAAGCTTTATTCTTTTTAATTCATAAACTAAGCTGCTTTGATTCTCCACAGCTTCATCCTGACCTCCCTGGTTTGTTCCTTTGTCTTTATGATGCAATTTGTTCATGAATGTCCTCCAACAAACCTTTTAGGCCTCAGCAGATTAATTTACAGATATCTCACTGTCTACTAATGAGATGACTCTTGAAGGCATTTTATTTTTAATAATACACACCACATTTTATGTATATATATTTAAAAAAAAACATTTATCACGTAGTTTTTACTTTAGTTATTTGAAGAAATACTAATACTTTTGGTGCACATTTAAAGTTTTATGATGGTTGGTTGGAATAATGCATTTTGCATAGATCATGTCCTGTGAGTAATTTGTGACTGCTGAATGTCTTCGCCCACCATGACTGCATGTGTGGGCCACTGATTGGTCCAAGTTGCTGTTCTCTCCCCACAAACACATGGCAGGACAGATTATGTTGTGTTTGTGATCTTGTGATACTCACAGCCAGCTTTCTCAGGTTATTAGATGCACAAAGTGGATTTTAGCTTTTTTTTAAAAATTATTTGTAGGATTTTTTTTCCCCAAACTCCTCATTAGTGTGTTGCTATGGTAATTGGGTTGTTGAGTTAATAAATGTGAAAACAAAAGGTGATTGCGTTTAAAAAAAAAAAAAAACAATCATAAAAATGGAGAAATGTTCTCATCTGCTTCCCTGAGTACAGTTTCTGCAGTTATTTAGGTTTTGTTTCACAAAGACGTGACGCACGCCTTCCCTGTTTATGTTGGAATTCTGAACTTGTGCTAAAACGAGCCACAGAAATCTGTTGACTTGGATTTATTTGAGTTGTAGTTCATCCCCACTCCCCCATATTTTCCCATCTCAACAGGATGCTGTGGAAGAAAACGAACTGAAGAAAAAACAAGAGGAAGCAATGAGAGAAAAGTTACTGGCTCAGGAGGCAAAACAGCATGACCCCAAGGTACTGTCTAAGCTCAGCTGAACAAATCTTCTGCAAAGTTTACCCTGTGCTACAAAAAGAACCGTCAGAACAGCACAAATCCTCTCTGCTGACGCAGGTCCAGGCGCAAAAGAAGAGGCACCAGCAGCAGGAGCTGATCGCAGAGCTGCGGAAGCGGCAAGCCAAAGACCATCGACCGGTGTACGAGGGCAAGGACGGCACCATAGAGGACATCATCACAGGTGGGCCAGAAAGAACCATTAAAGGGCCCCACGTGGGTGTCGGCAGCCGCCCCGGTGTTCCCAGGCTGAGGATGACTGTGGTCATCGACTGCTCAGCTCCTTTGAAGTGCACCTTGTGCTACATACTGCAGACACCAGCACATCTGGAGCACAGCAGTGCATAGCAACAGTTGCTGGCTGCTTCATAGCGAGGCGTCTGGCCAGCTGGGAAATTTACGGCACTAAAGTGTTTTTCTGTCAGATGGGAAATTTGGTGCAAAAGTCTTTAAAACCCCACCACTTCTGCAGCATTGGTGTACGCTCAGTGATATTTTTGTTGTAATCCATAATCACGCTCTAAGATGTCAATAATATAAATGTTGCATCAATATTAACTTTTACGATGTCAGTAACAGCTTTTAATCACTGGGCAGTAGGCATGGGCTGGTTACCGCTAATTGATGTAAAGCAGAGTTTTAAAAGTTTAAAAAGGATTTGAAAACCACTAAACTGTTACTATGGTTATAATCCCTTTTAATTACATGCCAATGAAAGTGATAGTCATCTGAGTTTTCTGCAGTTGCATGAAGCATATAGTGAATAGGTCATCTCCCTACTTCCTTATTGTTTCTGTGCACTGATCAGGTCAGTAGTCATCTACACTTTTCCTTAAAGAGCCACTAGTTGATTGGTCAGGAATTATTATCTACCAATTTAAGCACGATTGACCCTGATTGGTGATCGATAAGACACATTTTCCCTTTTCAATAAATTAATTTTTGTTCAATACAAATCTGGTGAAAGTCAGGGACATATAATGTGATGTCTAAAAAATAATGTTTTGTAATTGCATCTTTTTTTGTTGTTGTTGGATTCAAATGAATTTCTTCTATCAAAGAATCCTGCAGCACGTTTGAACATTTTGTTTCATAGTCCTAAGGGAAAAAAAGATATTGTTTAAACAGGAATCAGCAGGACAAACCTTTAAAACATAAAATAAAAATTTGACTGGTTATATTTTAAGTTAAAAGAACTGGAAATATACTATATATTCAAGTTATATATTCAACAATAATATTTTAGAAACAGTAGGAATTATTGTTGCTTTTCAGTTTGAAATAAAAGCAGTCGAGTCACGTGTTTTTGATTAAACTTTAATCACGGCTATGCCGTGGTATTTATTTATTTATTTATTTATTTTTTTACAAAACTTTCATACTGTGAGAATCTCACACCAGCCCATGCCTATTGAGCACAATAAGGACCAACCCAACTAAAATCGGAGATTTTTTTTTTTTTTCCCCCCCATTTTGCTCTCATAGAGTATAAGGCTTTGTTTTTTTTAAAGCAACACATTTTCAGTATGTTGATTTCATTTTGTTGCAGGTTTACTAGTTTTCTACATAATATGAAGTCAGTTTTGTTCCCCAGAGCAAAAGCAGTGTCTCAGGTGTGACATGTTCTTCTCTTCCTCCCGCCCCTCCTCCCCCAGTACTGAAGAGCGTGCCCTTCACGGCCCGCACTGCTAAACGCGGCTCACGGTTCTTCTGTGAAGCCAACCTCTGCGACGACGCCAACTGCTAGCCCTCCCTCTCTCTAATGCCAAGGTTGTCCAGGTGTCTCCCCGTATGACTCTTAACCCCACTGTGCATGAAGCATGATCCCCGTCCCCTCACCCCACCCGCCAAGAACAACAACAACCTTGTTAACTAACTTGGGCCGTCTTCTTTCGGTTGCTTGAGTTTGGTTTATTTCTTTCAAGATGGCTTCTATCAGGCGTTTGGTGATAGGAGGCAGCCAAACCTCTTGGGTTGGAATTTGAGAAAAGCAGCTGCAAAAAAAAAAACAAAAACAAAAAAAAAACGTCGACATGTTTTTTTTTTTTCTTCTTATAATTATTTGTTTTTTGTGTCTAAAAACAAAATGAACAACAAAAAAAAAAAACATGCTGACACACTTACATTATAATCAATAATGCAAATAAGCATTTATACAGCATGCATGGCATATATTGCTCTGTAAGGCTCTTTCATGTAACCCTGAATAGAAAGAGGTTTGGCTAAAAACAGCAGTTTTATCCAGTGAGACTAACTTGTTTGGTGTTTGATTTTCTGGCTAATGTATGACTTTTTTCCCCCCTCCCCTCTTCTACCGCTGCTGTTTATTCCACCCTCCCTCCAGCTGAAAAGAAGATTAATGACAGTATTTCCCACTCCTAAAGAGCGGGTAAGGAAGGTAGCCTGGCTTGAAACCTGGCCCGCTTGGCCCTCCGGCCTCACTCGTGCTGCTGCAAATGATGTCAGCTGCTTCAGCTAGTGCCTCAGACAAACAAAAACCAGCTTTGCAGCACTAAAATATATTTTACCACAGGACAAAAAAAAAAAGAAAAAAAAAAAAAAGACAGCTAATGCTGAAGCCAGGTAATGGTGCATAAACAAGACATGATATTCCCTAACTTTCAACTGACTCATAAAATCTGACTTTTCCTCCCCGTCAGAGATGAAGTTTAAAGGTCATCCTCATCCCTCTCTAAAACGTGTTGCATGTCGTCTGGTGTTACCATGTCCGCCATGTGTGTCTTTGCTAACTGTCCTCTGCAGCGTGCTCAACAGCTGTTTGGTCAGCAGGCATGGGGAAGTAGAAAAGCACATTCATTTAATAACAGTATTTTTTTTGTTAAAAACAACTATTGGCCTAAAGGCTGTTTTCTAAGTTAGTTGACCAACTAAAAAGCTTGTTGATCACTGTAATGTAAGCAGTGCATTTTTAGCATTAAAGTGTTGCTCTTTCTGCATCCCCAAAGCCTTGAATTTGTCTTTTGTTGTACAGATGAAATTCAAGGTTATGGGAATCTTTCATCTACTGTTGGATCGTTTGTGCTCTCATTTGGGTATCGTGCCTGACAAAAGTATTCATACCCCTTGAACTTTTCCACATTTTGCCATTTGACAACCACAAAGTGTGGCGTACATTTGCACTCAGCCCCCCTTTACCTTGATCAAACAACACGAGAGAAACCAATTGCTTTCAGCAGTGACCGAAGTGATGTAGTCCACTTTCATGTAGTCTGATCTATCTGTACAACAACAAATAGATACTGGTATAAAACCAGTAGTTTTATACTTTGAAAGTGTCAACACCATCGACTGTGCCCCTTTGCACTAAAGATGAGCTGAATGAGAAAACAAGAAGTAACATTTTAATTTATTTATTAATGGATCTTTTTCTGTCTGAGTGAAAAGCAGAAAATAGGAAATGAATGAAGTCCCCTACATCCACTTGTCATCTCCACTCACTCTGCCTGTATCTAATGCTAATGTTGATGTTCAGCTGTATGTATGCTCTTTACAGAGTTATGTAACTTATTAGCATCTTTCCAAATTTTATTGGACAGGTGGGATGGAGTTAAGTAGTTATTGGACGGAAACCTCTTAAAATTAGCAAAAGACAGGATTAGAGCAACTGTAAAATAAGGCAGCATCATCCTGCTGGGATTTAAACACTTTTTGAAAAGCATATATCATTGCTATACCGCTTGATCTATTTTCATGTCCAAGTACTTAGAAGTTTGTGGTTGAGAATGCAAAAAAAGGGGTAAGAATGCTTTTGCAATGCACCGTGTGTGTACTTTGCTGAACTTTGATGATGTAAAGACTCAGCTGCCATTTTGTTAAAAACACCTGAGCGAAATGAGCGCAGCAGCTAATAATCCTCTAATCATTAAAGTAACAATTATTTTATCTTCATGATGATTATGAAGGACGGCTTTTTATAGGATTATACAAAAATAGTTGAGCAAATATCAGAGAACAAACAGTTCCTCAGGTTAATTCAATAAAATGGAATCTGAGTTTGTCTTTTTGCATTTGTTGCTTGAAAATTCAGAAGCGAACCTTTTTTAGGGTTGACCTCCAAGTCGTCTAACGTGTGCGTCTCCTCCCTGTCTCTCACCCCTCTTTCCTCACCTACTCACAGATCTCCGAAACCAGCCCTTCCTGAGAGTCGATGCCTTGATCCGGAGCGGTTGGAAGAGACCCTAAACCACTTACCTGCCACTTATACTTCCCCTTCCCTTTATAACACTTGTGCCTGTGTCCCAGTGGTCCCTCTAAACCCCTGAAGTTGCAAATCACAAAAAAAAAAAAAAAAAAAAAAAAAGGACTAAAAAGGGAGGAATGGGGCAGAGCTCTTGTTTTGGCTGAATAATTTATTTATTTATGGAGGTCCTCCTTAGCAACCACTTTCAGCAGGCAGGTATCATTAACCGAGCACAATGAGGATGCTTCTCCTTCAACCCTCCCTGCTGTGCCGGTGCTGAAGGTCAGACCAGTTCAGTTGGAAGGCGACTGCGGCAAAGGTGAGACTAGTCTCCAGAACCCGTTTCCTTACTCTGCTGCAGGAGTGAGACCGGGAGGCAGTCCGAAAATGTCGCCAACCGGCTCAGTCTGCCTCAAAGACATTTGCAGAACAATCCTCCCAAACGACATGTCATAATCGGACTCTAGTGGACTATTTATTGCCGTTTTGCCAAGTCTTTCTCGTCATGTTAGGTCGAGACTCGATGTCGAGGAATGTTTCTGTAGATCATACTCGAGAGGAAAATGTTTCCTGGTTCTTCTAGGTGAAGCTAGTCCAACCAAAATGTCTCCAATCATATTTTTCTTAAGAAGTGCCTTTTGTGTAAACAGTGTTATTGTTGTATGTCAGCCATAATTTGTTACTTCATTTGGTGAAGATTGTACTTTTTTTTAAAAATTTTTTATTTCAGCCTTGTGCTATTACCTGCAGCCTTAATACCCACAATATGTAAGCCGAAAGTCAGGCTTTATCAACACCTAGAAAGCGATTTCTAATATTTACCCTTCAAGTAAAATAATCTGACATAAGTTATACTTGGGACGTGGGGGGCTTGGGTTGGGCTTATCCAAGCAAATGTAAAAAGAAAAACAATTGAATGTTACTTCATGTATCTTGACAACACTTCCTGTCACACTTTGGGTGGCGTTTTGAAAGTGACTTATTTGCCAGGAGGTCTCCAGATGTACACACGATGTGGAAGATATTGGCCGTAAGATGCATCTCAATAAATTAGAATATGATCAAAATCTAGTTTATTTTAATATGTCAATTAAAAACGTGAAACTCATAGATTGATTGCACATAGAGCATTATATTTCAGTTGTTTATTTCTGTTTGGTTTGCCCATTGTGGCTTGCAGCTAAAGAAATCCAAATTTAGTTTCTTGGAAAATCTGAATATTTGACCAACAAGAAAGGATTTTTAATGTAGAAATGTGTACAGTATATGAACTCAGTGTTTAGCAGCATGGCATGGAGAGAATCAGCTTGTCGCTCAGCTGAGGTGTCAATGAAACGCAGCCTGCTTTAATGCCGTCCTTCAGCTCGTCCGCATGATTGGATCTGCCCGTTTCATATCTCCCTCTTGGCCATACTCTGTGGTTCTCTCACAGTTTAGGGCAGGAGAGTTAGCAATGTGAGGTTTTTAAGCCCGGTATGCTCTAAAATATCCTGATAAATGGCCACACGGACTTTGGACTTGAGCAGCAGACGACGCAGCTCTTCGAGTCACCACCACTTGTGAAATCTTTAACCTGGACCTCACCTAACTCGGGCTCTGGAATCGTCTGTTTGTGGTTTCTCTTGAACCGTCGACCCGAAATCTACCATGAGCTTTGATTCAGAATCTCCGAGAAACCAGTGACAATCTCTGATGCCTGTGGACCTGATTTTCCGACCGTTTTCCTTCCATTCAACTTTTTATTTTGCTGGGATACAGCAGTCTGTATATCGGAGACTCCTTCAGGTTAGCTGATCGTCACGACTGTAGAAACTGTTTCTATATCTGTAGCTTTATGTTTGCATATTCGATTGAGTCAGTTTAATTCTTCAGATTTTCCAAGAAACAGAATAAACACGCAGAAAAAAATCTGCTTGTGTTTTTGCATGGGTTTAAATTGAATTTCTGAAATTAATTAGCACTTTTGTGATATTCTGATTTAATAAGATGCATCGGTACATGTGTGTTTCTTAGCTCTTGTTTAAGTCATGGCAAATGATTTGTTCTTACACTACATATTTTGGCTTAAAATAGTATGACACTATTCTTTATGAGAAAGGTTTTATTAATGTAAATAAAAAAAAAAAAACATCAAGGAATGTTCTTTGTAGAGAAAAAATTATTTCTGGGATCAAGTGCCTGAAAGGTGACACTTTCTGTTTAATAAACATGTTGAATAAGAACCTTCATCAGACTGCAGGGTCATGGAAAAAAAAAAAGCTTTTTGGCTTCCTTTCTTTGATGAAGCAACATTCAAACAAACAATTTCTACATCTTTGTGTTTTATTTCTTAGCATCAACTAAGATACTCTTCCTCCATTTCTCTCCAAATGACAGACAAGGCCGTTGTACATTTTCTACTAGAAAAATCCATTTAATTTCTTATATCAAAAAAATAAAATAAAATAAAAATCAGATCCACAAACCTGTGGGCTTTTTGCTACCAAAGAAATCCTCCAACCAAAACATGATTCTAATTTAAATGAGTCATTTTGAACAGAATGTTAAAACTTAAAAAGGTGATGAATACTGTTAACAAGTGAAGGATAAAGCCAGACGTTCCTCAGTGTGTGTGTGTATGTGTGTGTGTTGAGTTTGAGCACCACACGGTGTGATATGGCAGGTATGTCTGACTGTTTTAAAAAAGCAGCACAGTGTGCAACACTGAGACAAACAGAAGGTTAGCAGCAAAGCAAAATTTAAAAAAAAAAAAAACGCTCATCAGGAACAAATCAGTCTCACTACTTGGAATGGATGCTCGTCGAGCATTTAGCTAAATTATAGCTAAACCTAACAAAAAAAAAAAGTTCAATCTCACACATGTCGTACCATCAGTCGGTCTCCCTGGCCTTTCCTGAAAATGTACAATCAAAAGACAAGGAACGGAAAAAAAACCCCCTAAAATGCAACCTCTGTTCATTTTCAGCGAGTTCAGACAATTTTGCCTCTTTTTTTTTTTCTCCCCTCTAAAACAAACTATGTGGAGCAGTGTCACCGCTCCCATCATGACCCACAGATATCTAAAAAACAAAAATAAAACAAACCCAAGGCCACAGATATCCATTCCTGGATTTTTTTTTTTTTTTGTTAAATCCAGGAATGTGGACTTACAATCATCCTCGTTAAACGCTCAAAAAACTGCAACTGAATCATTCATTGCTGCTGACAAAGACTACACAAGGACTTTAAAAATAAAATGTTAAAAAGTACAGACTATTTGTTACCGTTTGTTTGTATTCCTGGGTAATATTTTCAAGACACTTAGTTAATAGATTCATATATATATTTTTATATATATGGAAATATAGATTTATATATATATATATATATAACTTTAGTCTGTGCAAGGAGGTAAAAGACAATCACTTGAATGTAGCTGCTGAGTCCTCTGTGTGCATTCCTCTGTCAGTCTCCTTCCGGCAGCAAACTAAACATGCACATTTAAAGTGGAAAACATCCAGGAAGCATTCGTGGTGAGCACTGACATTACTCTTCAGAGCAACTAAACACTTGGCAACTTCTTCCTCCAGGATGGAACGATTCTCCCTTGCTTCCCGTCTGTTCCCCCCAGTACAAATCATACGCCCTCCCAACACCCCCCCAAAAAAACTAAATAAAAACATGACATCTGCTCCACAGCCGTGTCTCTCTCCATCTTTTACATTTGCACAGAGGTAGTGGCTATATGTAAAGAGGACGTGAACAAAATTAAAAACTGATAAAACGTCTATAAAATGGTTTGTTTTTCCCTCACCGGTTTTTTGTTTTTTTTGTTTTTTTTTTGTTTTTTTCTATGTCAAGGAACAAAATATAATACTGCAATCACTTAAAAAAGTAGTCCTTCATTTTTATACATTTTGTACAGAGTTCTGGCCGTTGTTTTTCTCCTTTGCTTTTCTTTTCAGTTGGTAAAGGCATATGATGAGAGAGAGAGAGAGAGAGAGAAAAAGAGGGAGCTTGCTGGCTCAGCTCTGGGTGGGAGGAGGCGGGGCGACGTCGGCAGAGATCAATCCCGGCTGAGCTCTACGCCAGAGGGTCATTCATGTCCTCGTCGGTTTGGGACAGAAGCTCCTTCTTTTCGTCGGTGCTGGCCAGGGAGTTGCGGCTGTTGTGGGCGCCCATGTACAGGGTGGCGTACACAGGGTTGGTGAAGTTGGTGGGCTGCCGGGCACACGAGATTACAAGGTTGCTCAGCTTGTTTTACAGCACAGAAGGCAAGATCTAAAGCGCTTAATTCGGAACTTTTTAAATTAAAAATCTTTTCCAAAATATTCTGGTGTATGGAGGTGCACCTGTAGGTTATCTAACTTCAATGATTTCTCCAAAGGGTTTTTCATCGTTACCTTATCTGGGTCCAAAGTGAAGTCTGAATCTAGCAGCTCCCCGGCTTCGTCATCAGGGTCTCCTTCGTAGATCTTATAGGCTGGGTTCCCGATCTCAACATTCATGGCTCCGTTTGTCATCCGGTGATGCTGGAATCCCTTTGCACTGCAGAGTGAGAAACGCCGTCATCAGTCGTCTTTATTCAAATGTATAACATCTGAAGCTCTTTGGGAGAAAACACGAGTCAAATAAAGTCAAAAGGGAGACAAGTTTAATAAATGAAATCAAACAAGACAATCATTTAAGGTCAAATGAGCCTTTTTGTCTAATTAAAAAAAAAAAAAAGGCCATTTGACTAAAACGATCATGTATACAGCAGCATGTCTTCTGCAGAGAATGCTGGACGTTGCAAATATTCAGCTCTTTGCAGTTTCTGAAGTTTTTTTTTTTTCTTCAAATAAATTCACAGTTGAAGAGTATTCTTGCAAGCACATAAAGACCGACATTTACACACTTAAACACAACATGAAAAGTTATGGAGATGGCAAAAAGGTGTAAAAGTTCAGTTCCCCATGCTGCTGCTGATGGGAAATCCCTCACAGGGATGGTTAGGAGGCAAACAGGAAATGGCAAGCAAATACAAACCGACTTAAAGAATAGAGAAATAAAACAGACAAAAAAACAAAAAAAAAAGCAAAGCCACTTTGACTGTATATCGAAAGAAGGAGAGGCTACGGGGTAATTATTTAGCCCTATCGAGTTACCGCGAGCACTGAGAGCGAGATTTGCCCAAGGACAGAAACCTGGGAGACAGGAGATAGATGCTGTTATCAGAATGTAACACAGAAAGAGAAGCTGGAGAGAAAAGGATGAAAAATGGAAGTCGAGTCCCAAAAAAATATGCTTTCTCTTTTTTAAAATTCAGCACTCACCCACGCATTCTCCGCTTGTACCACAAGATGGCGCCAACAATCAGCAGCGCCAGCAGCAGCAGCAAGAGGATCGGAATCACAACGGAGGCGGAAACTGTGGAGCAAACAGCGTGAGCTAAAGACACCAAAGGGTGGCCTTCATTGGCCCAAGGCGTTTATCGACTTACCGCCACCGGCGGCATCAGAAGAATCCACAGGGGAAGATGCAACCTCACATCTGTATCCTGACCATCCAGAATGACACCTGAAAATGACGACCAGGGAGTCAGACAAGCAGAAGAGGAGGGGTTGTCACGGGCTTGGGGGAGTGGATACAGATCTTACCTGCACGTAGGAAGCTGAGTGCGGGTGTCGAATGAACACTGGCCGTGAGCGCAGTAGTCCAAACAATTGTAACAGGTGGAGTGGGTCTGACCATTGGTGCAGCTACAGAGACAAATGGAGAGAGAGCAATTTAACAACAAAACGAAACCAGTGGAATATCACAGAAAAGCTCATTTACTTAAAAAGAAATTAACAGCTTAAATCACAGCTTAAAATGTGTGTGGAAAGTTAAGATGTTTTTGTCTTTCTAGAGTTCCGTCTCCTCAGCTTCCTTACTTGCAGGCGATTTCCCCGGTGCGCTGCGTGAAACACTTGCCGTCTCCACAAAACTGACACTTGTTGAGATCACATTGGAGTCCCGTGAACTGGGTGGAGCACTGACACAGTTTGGTGCCGTTGGAGGTCTGCAAGCAGGTTCCACCGTTTTGACAGAACCCTTCGCATTTACCTGATGAAAGAAAGAGGGCATGGTGAGAAGAATAAACTAAACACCGCTACAGTCTGATTTTTTTTGTATTGCTGTAGGTTTTGCAATGTAGGCAAACTGAAATGTCTAAGCACCAGAGCACAGAAACTGTGGAAAACAGTTTTTCTACTCTTGTTTAGAAGAGAATGGAAAAGAGAATTGAAAAGTAATCAGTTATCTGTAATACTTTTGGGTGTAATTTTCCAATAAATGTTCAATGTATTTTCTGCTGTAAATAAAATTAACTTAAAAATATGATGAAATATTACATACTTCTTCATTTAAAAAGTGACACTAAATCAGGTAGTAAGGAGATCATGCTATCTACAACCTCGATGCCCTGAAGGGAATTTAAAGCCATCTGGAAGTGCTGCCACTTACTGTACTGGCACTGGTCTCCTTGGTACTCGGGTTTACAGCTGCAGGTTGGCTGGTTGCCCATGCTGACCAAGCAGCTGCCACCATTCAGGCAGTAATCCTGGCAAGTGTGGAGGTTGCAGTTTGGCCCTGTGAAGCCTTTCGGACATCTACAAGTCGGTGTGCCTGCAAAACCATTTCAGTTGTTAAACGGGAGTTCAAGACAATAATAATAATAATAATAATAATAATGACAAAAGGACGACTACAATCACCAATTTCATTCTCGCCCCAATTTTTATTTCACTTCTCACTCAAATTGAGTGAGTTTATCACACAGAACAATAAATAAACGCAGTAACTCTTGGAAATATAAGTGGGAAAAAGGCACATTCTAGTCTTCTATACATGTTGAACTATTTCACTATAACGGCTTGAATAGTTGGAGTTCTCCAAGAAAATAAACCTTACTACCTGAATTTATTATCTGTGTTAGTTACAAGTAAAATATTTGTTGGAAATCCTTACACCAAATGAATCTACCTGTATGGGAAGAGGTGCAGGTGCCTCCGTTCTTGCAGTAGTCTCTGCACTGGTTGATCTCACATCGCACTCCAACGTAGCTCGGCTGGCAGCGACACTTCTGCACCTGATAGGCATTGAAGAAGCAGCTCCCGCCGTTCAGACACTGGATACTGCAGGGCTCTGATGGAGGAGCTGCAGAGAGAGGACAGGAAGGTGGAGACATCGTTTATAATTCAGGCGTTTAAAACCCTCTTTTTTTTAACCAATAATTTAATGTGAGGGATGTGTACGCTTGGACTTACTGAAAGATGACGAAGTGGGGCTCGGTCTCTCCACGCATGTACCATTGTCAGCGACGTAGTTGTTGGGACAGGTGCAAACGGGCCCGCTGGGGCTCAGAAGACACAGCCACTCACACTTTTTCTTGTCGCACGGGTTAGGTACTGTTGCAGAAATAAATTATACACCAAGTAAGAGACGTCAGTGTCTTTAAAAGCGCAAATTATGGCCTAAAGGTGATTCCCCACTCACTGTCTGGCTGCTTGTAACGGTGGTACAGGACTATATCAGTGGCGTGGTTAATGCCTGTTGTAAGGTTTTCCATCGGGCCTTTGCCGAACTTGTTGACCCGGAAGACAAAGTTGTTCATGTAAGTGACACCATAGATGTAGTCCTCAAAGATATCAATGCTGAAAGGGTGGAGTAGGTCTGAAAATAAGATAAAAATAGGAGAAAAGCATTCAGGCAATGAACCAATGTGGCAGCGTTACGTTTTCTGGGTTTACTTAGATGTGCAACTCAACGGTTTTTGATGCCAGAGACGGCGATGACTGGGTCTGAGCCATCCAGGCGAACGCTGCCGATGACAGAGAGTTTAGCATCAGCCCAGTAAAGACGCTCATTGAAGTAGTCCACGGCTAATCCTGCAGCAGCAGAATGAAAGAAATTTAAGAGGCTTTCATTGGTTTAGAACATTTTGGACCTGAAAGAATCATTCAACGCTCGAACGGCACTGACCTGTGGGCCACTGGATGTTTTCCTGAACGAGAGTCTGTCTAAGAGTGCCATCCATGGCAGCCGTCTCGATTTTAGGATGGTTTCCCCAGTCTGCCCAGTACATGGTGCTAAAGAGACACAACAGACATTCACAAGGCTCAGAAATATGGCATTGAAAAATGAGTGCAAAAGTTTTAATACATCTTTACATTCTCCCACATTTGACCCATATATTAGTCAAATTATAAAAGCAAGTAACTTGTCAGTTCTACTTAAAAATTTTAGACTACTTTGTGTTTGTCAAATAAATCCTCAATGCCACATTGAAGATTCCTGTTGTAACAAAAGTACAAGGTAGCGTAGCTTATAAGTCAAGTTTCTCTCTGACCTTCTTTGTGGGTCCACTACAATAGCATACGGCTCATCTATCATGCCAGAGATGAGGGTCTTGCAGTGCTGCCCCGACATCTGAGCCACTTCGATCACATCTCGACCAGAGTCTGTCCAGTACAGGTTCCCAGCCACCCAGTCCACTGCTATACCACGGGGCATCTTCAGCTCCCTGATCTGGATGTGAGCAGAAAAGAACTTAGCAACTTTTTCTTTTTTCTTTTTATAAAGCGACACATCTTCAGATTGTTTACAAGCTTTACCTGCAGGTTGGTGATGCCGCCCTCGTTCTGCCGGCGGTTGCCGTGAGAGTTTGAGGAGGACGACGATGAGGACGAGGAAGGCTCCTGGAGCTCGTAGGAGGAGATGCGGCCAGTGTGCCAGTTGGTCCAGAAAATACGGTTGCTTTTGACGTGCAAATCCATGGCATCGATTCGCACGCTGGCGTCGCCCTGAAAGATCTGCTCGTAGCGCCAGTTGGGCATGCCGGGATCCAGGCTGCGGATTTCGTTGTCGTCGGCTATGTATAGGATCTGTCGACTGCTATTCATGCCTTGGAGGAGCGGAGGAAGAAGTTACAGCAGCGATTCTCAAAATCTTTTAAGTCTTACAGTTATTTTTTTCCACATGTTTTGGTGCATTTTTCCAATCAGAAGAACAATCTTCATAACTGTTAGTTCATCCTTCACAACATTTAGTCATTTGTCCTCACCACTCGAGGAGACACTTTCTTTGCTGTATTGCCATCTCGTCGAAGACAGAATGGAGCATCTGGATGTGCAAGAATGATTTCCGGCACTGTGTGCGGTCCAATTCATTTCCAAGATGAACTGCAATATTGCTTACAGTTGTGCACATCTTAATGCAGAGGCTGTTTTCTTATGTTTGTTTTAAAAAGTTTGTACTTTTCTAGTTTGCTTAAGTTAGAATTACAAAGAGCATGAAGTAAAAATGTGAAACCTATGTAGCCGGTGTCCTTTTAACCCCATTCCATGAAATGTAACTGCGGGTTTCAAATGTCTGTGTACATAGCGACTGCTATGAGGTAGTACCACCAAGATCAGATTTCTTTGCATTGGAAGAACAGCGTGAACTATCATAATGAAAACCTGACAAAGACATTCGATAATCTTGTTCATAAACATGCCGTCAGGACTTTTCGTTCTGCTGACGCCGATGATGTTGTTGAACTATGCATTTTGATTAAGTGACTCGCTTTTCCAGGTCATCGATTAGGCTTGGCAGTTTTCACCAACCGTTTTGAGAAATGCACCAAAGCATTTGAAATAAAATCTAGGAGGTGAAAAAAAACTACGATCAGATTATCCTTACTGTCAGCCTTGCAAGTGTCATTGATCCTGGTAAAGTACTTGTGGCAGCTGCATTTGTAGGAACCCTTGGTGTTGTTGCAGATCTGGGAGCAAACTCCAAACTCTAAACATTCGTTTTTATCTGAGCGACGAAGAGCCAAAGGAAAATATTAATGCCAGTGAAATATTACAAACCAGTTTCTTTAGTCTTAATAGTAACAATTTGTTTCGTAAATAATCTGCAAGTGTACCTCCACAGGTGTGGTGCCCGGTCTTCTGGAAGCCCTTTTTGCAGGAGCAGAAGGAGTCCGTGCCGTTGGTGATGCACTGTGCCTCGTCTACATTGCCGCACTGAGTGCTGTTGCTGCGGCAGTCGTTCAGCCTTTTGTCTGAGATTAAACAAGCAATTTAAATATGAGACAGGAAGTTCCGAGTTTCTGTGTCTCAAAGCTTGGACGCTGGGTCAGAAAGGAAGCACCTGTTTTGCACTGGATCTCATCGGAGCCAAAGTCTTCGCAGTCATTGAAAAAGTTGCAGCGCAGGTTGGAGCTGATGCATCTGCCGTTGAAGCACGAGAACTCATCCTTCTCGCACGTGGGAGTCGCTTGGTGGGCCTCTGAAAATGCAATCGCGGACATGTCAGTAATAATCCAAGCTGCCGAAGTAGAGGGGTTTTTTTTCTTTCTAATCAGACACTTCTGTGATAAGGTTTTCACACCCCTTAACCGTTTTTGAGAAGAAAATTCCACAAAAATGCGAACGTGTTGCCGTTCCTCTGAACAGCTCCGCTTCTCACCACAGTTGAATTCGTCCGAGCCGTCCCCACAGTTATTAACGCCGTCACACCTCCTCGACATGTGCAGACACACACGGTCGTTCAGGCACCGGAAGACTCTGGTAGGAGGACACTGGAATCTCCCTGAGAGGAAGAACGGGCGAGACACGGCAGAGAGAGAGGAAAAAAAAAAAAAAGAAACAGGTCAGAACACAATAGCAAACGAGACATTTAGAAAGTTTGTGACAGAAAAGATCAACTCACTGCATTCCTCTGGATTCTCATCAGAGTTGTCACCACAGTCATCTTCCCCATCACACTTCCAGGCGAGTGGTTTGCACAGAGTGTTGTTGCACTGGAACTCATTTTGAGGACAGTGACGTCCAGCTGAGAAACAGAAAAACAAGGTCATTTTTTTTTTTCTATCAGTGTTGAATAAGATCAACTTTTAACAAAGGAAGTAACATCGGTTGATGCAAAATCCACTGTCCAACCAGCAAACAATCCTTAAATATGTTTTCAGCATTCCTTCAGGCTTCCTCAAGGCCTTTTGCAGATTTTCTTAAAATGTAAGCACCAATGTACCAATCTTAGTGATTGAAATTCTAAAACTGTCTATCAAAAAAACATGAAGGCTGGTTATTGAAGTCATTTAAAGTCCATCCAACAATGAAGATGGTATCCCACCTAAATCAAGTGTATTCACATGATTGAGGCACTGCGCATTTTGATAGCGTGATGAAGACTGTGCTTTGATCTACTGTTTTTAAGCCTCTTAAATCTCACTCCAAGTTATTTAGACTCAAAAAGACCATCCAAAAATCTGACAAAAACCTTGGAGAAGAAAGACTGCAAAACGACTTGGTGTCTCTGAGGCAAACCTATGGGACATAATCCAACATCCTCGCCAGAAAGGACTAACCAGTGCTGCCGCAGTTCTCCTCATCACTGCCATCCATGCAGTCCGGGTCAGAGTCACATCTCCAGCGGATCGGGATGCAGTGACCACTCTTACACTGGAACTGGTCGTTGTCACACTTCAAATCACAGCCATGCTAAAGATGACACACAACCCACATCCTGAGTCAGTTTACGATGGGAAGTTAGAATGGATTTAGGATGACGCTGCTGTGCTCCCTGATGAAACTTGGCCCACATTTAACTCTCTGTTTTCTTTTTACTATGAAGTCACACTTTATGGAGTTTGGTTTTAAAGTTAAAGAAATAGCTAAATAAAATAAAGATGCAAATCTTATCTAACGAAAAAAAATTACATATAAATTACTAACTCATTAAAGCGAAGAAGACGTTCGATGGAGAACACCATTTTAATCTGCTGAAGAAACGTTGTGCAGGTCCTGCAACGTAGCAGGACCTACATAGCAAAAACAAGAAGTTGTTTTTGCTACAATCATTATTGGCACAGATTTTCCACATTCTTCTAAAAAAGGTTTGAGGTTTTTCTTGCACAAACATACACAGAATGTTTTTTTTAATTGCTTGGTGAGGAGGGTAAGTTGTAGAGATTTATTTTTAATTGGTTTACTTTTAAATGGAAAAAATTATTTCCACATACAAATTTAAAAGTTCAAATAACATAAATAAATAATAAATAAAATAAGTTTCACTGAAAAGCAGAAAAAAACCTCAAGCAAACAAAAAGGATAACATCCCCTTTGATGTCAAGAGAAATAAAAACTCATTTATGACGTTCTTTAACGTCATAAATAATGTTGGAGCACATAAAACCTCACCATCACGCCCCTCACCTCATCAGATCCATCAGCGCAGTCGTGATCTCCGTCACACTTCCATCTCCCGGCAATGCAGCGGCCATTCGTGCAGGCGAACTCGCTCTCTGAACATTGACGAGGCTCTACAGAAAGAGAGGCTTGCGTCACCAACAAATACTGACAAAAGTCAGGTGAGTAAGCTTTTAGCGCAACGCACAAGAACGCAACACATGTATGGGTGACAAGACTTCAGAGGTTTATGCGAGAGACTGCAAAAGAGATATATTTTCTTTCTTTTGTGTTGCTATATTCTTAATTGTGAAAAAATAACATTAACTTTGGAAGTCCGTTAATAAAGGACTACTAAAACTTTGGGAAACAGATTGGCAGGTCTGTTTGCAGACTCTCGCGGGTCAGGCTGGGGAAGTGGAGGTGACACACAAGACACACGGCGCTGATAATGGGAGGTGGAATAACTTACCTCTGGCCCATACCAACAGGACAGTATGAAATGAAACAAATATCAGATGAGGTGAGATGCTTTAGAAATGTCAATGCAATGAATTTGCATTCAGGATCATCAATTTGTTAGATGTTAAAAGGAGAAAGTTGAATTCGTTGCTGGCGGATGATGCACATGGGTTACTGGTGGTGGACAGAGTGAGCAAATAGGCATAGAGAGGATGAAGTACGGAGGAACTGCTTTGCTGCAGAAAAAGAGACACCTACGGCATTTCTCTTCGTCTGAGTTGTCCCCGCAATCGTTGTCGTAGTCGCATTGCCAGCGGCCCGGCACGCAGCGGTTGTTCTTGCATCTGAACTGGTAGGGCTCACAAGTCCTCTCAGCTGCACAATTGACAAGCATAAGTTGCAGTAAGCAAAAATGCAGAAACCTCTGCAACACTGGCTTCTCTTCAGGGGCAGAAAGTTCCTACCGCACTCTTCTTTTGGCTCGTCGGAGGAGTCGCCACAGTCGTCCTCGCCGTCACACTTCCAGCGTGCGGGGATGCAGCGCCCGGAGTCTTTGCATCGGAACTCATCCACACCGCATGTCATTTGAGCTGTGGGGAAGACGAGCGTTTGGGCACAACGGTGAGTGACATTCACAAAAGGTACATCAGAGTGATCTCCTCCGGTCAGTGAACTTACTGCAGTTGGCTGGTTCATCTGACCCGTCGGCGCAGTCGTTGTCCCGGTCACACACCCAGAGGCGAGGTATGCAGCGTTTGGTCATTGCACACTGGAACTGGGTGGGAGCACATGTAACCTCAGCTGTTGGGGAAAATACGATTATTGTTAGTTTGCTATTTAAATTGAATAAACCGGTGAACAGGGGTCACTTACGGCAGTCCTTCTCATCCTCGCCTTCACCACAGTTTTCCTGGCCGTTGCATCGGAAGATCCCGGGGATGCAGCGGTTCGGGTGGGAACATTTGAACTGGCTGGGCAGGCAAACATGAATATCTGGGAACAAAGATTATAAGCAGTTTTTTTCCCCCCCTTAAAAATGCATAATATTGCTGGCATAATGTAGCTGCTAATAATAACAAAAAACAAAGACCTACCACAGTTGGCCTCGTCTGAGAAGTCCTGGCAGTCGTTATCTCCATCGCAGATATAAGCAGGGTTGGTGCAGATGCCTGTACCGCACTGAAACTGTCCCGGTCTGCATTTAAACTCCGCTGTCACAGATAAGACACAGTTTATCAGCATTCTGGTCAGCATGAGTATATCTGAGAGTTCAACTCAGATATACAGATTAGTATGATACACCATCGTCTTCTTTTTCAGATACTTACGGCAGTCTGCGGGCTCATCTGACCCGTCGCCACAGTCATCCTCAGTGTCGCATTTCCACCAGAAAGGAATGCACTTGTCATTCTTGCACACAAACTGGAATGGAGAGAGAAATTACCCAAACTGAGAGCAAAGCTGGAGTCACAAGGCATCAGTACAGGTGTTTCAATTATGCATTCAGGACAAAATTTCATTTCTAATGTTTTATAAAGCAAAATAAAAAAAATTAAAAAACTTTAAATTAGAATAGCAATGCTTTCCTGGTCCATTCAACTGTTTTTCATTGATTTCTACAAAATTTCCATTTCAAAGTCCCATACTTTCTTAGGTATTTTTCCTGCTGCTCTCCTACCTATGATCTATATGTCATCAGAGTTGTTTAGTGGTTGCATATCTCCACTTTTTTTTTTTAACAATTCTCTATCTATTGTGGCCTATTCGCCGTGCATACACATATACTTGACAAATAGTTTTCTAACTGTTGTATCTACAGCTCAAAACCGCTTTTTCTATGAAAGCGCGAGAGCAATAAAACTGTTCCAAGACCATGAAACTTGAGGGACGATCACTGAAAGTCCTCAGACGATAAGAACTTGGATAAAAAATTTTTAAAAATTTAAATTTGAGACTTGATGTGGAAGGACTGAATGACATTTAATTTGCATTTAAAAAAGAAGCCCTTTAGTCGCTATAGTTGATTAATTTTAGGGAAAATCAAATGATCAATTTTAAAAGACAGACACTAAAAAAAATAATCTGGAAAGCCACATAATTTTATTTTTTCCATACTTTTGCAGACCTGGAAACAGCTAGAAGTATATAAAGTTTTCTATCCTTCCAACTAGATGCTGAACACACAGCCTGCTTACCTGACTCGCCGTACAGTTGGACATGCATGTCCGCTGGTCGCTGGCCAGATAGAAGTTAGTGGGACAGGCACATTTATATCCTCCTCCTGGTGAGAGGAGGCAGAGGTTGCTGCAGCCACCGTTGTCTGTCTGGCACGGATGATTCAGAACTGTTTCGGAGATGAAGAGATAAAAAAAAATGTTAACAGCAAAAGCAGAAAAAACCTGAAGCGTATTAAAAGTTTGTCTTGAAAGACTGTTGTGAATCAGTGTCGAAACGCACTGAAGCTCTTACCTGGCGGCTGGCGGTAGGGATGGTAAATGTGAATATCCATGGGCCGGTGCAAGGTGTTGATCAGGGTGGTCTTGTTGGTACCCATGGTCTTGTGCGCCCTGTTGATGGATTTTGTTTCCCAGTCGGTCCAGTAGATGTACTCCTCAAATAGCGTCATGGCAAAGATGTGGGGGATGTCGTGGTTCAGAACTGTGAGAACAAACACATTAAAGATATGATCATGTTTTCAAGGTCAGTTTAAGGTCGTTTCCCCCCTCCCCCCACCACCTTCATCTTGTCACAAGCATAAACTGTGTGGAAATTCATAATAGTGTCACTGATTTTCACTTGATGAGACCTGGAGCATTTACTTGAGAAAACTGGCAAACAAAATAACTCAAAGGTCTTTCAGATTTAACTTAACAGGTTTAATATGAAATGATTTGACAAATGACATGAAATTTGTCATTTGTAATTCTTGTTTAAATGAAACAAGAATTACAGTATACAAAGAATTATAAAAACGCTCAAATTTTAGTAATAGATAAAAATTAATCTGCACTGACCAGCCTTTTTCTTTCAAAAACCAGTTTCAGGACAATAATACAGCAAAGAAGGATATATTAAGGAGAAAATGAAACTGCTTTCAAAATTTAAAAAAAAAAACAGGTTTTTTTTTTTTAAATCTAAAAAGTAGCACATATATGATTTCAAACACTTTTCGAAATGTATTAACAATAATATTTAAAAAATTCTCCTTCCTTTTACTCCCCCAAAAATTGTTTTTGGAATTCGACAGCTGCTTTTCTCAACAGACGGGGGACAAAGGGCACACGGTGCCTTTCTACCAATAATGTACATTAGCAATCCATACAGTAATTTAATAAGCACATAAAGAAATCTATAGCAGCACATAAAATCCTATTCTTCCCATTGAGGTGTTTGTTACAGCAAAGAGAAACTTCCTGTTCTGTTAATGTAAAACTGAGTGAACAGATAGAGCCTCCATTATATCCCCTGTTATGCAACAGCTTCTACACCTCATTAAGTTTTACACTCTAATTGCTTGTCTTTTTTTTTCTTCTGGCGACATGTATGTCTCATGCACGCTCTTTGTGTTTGAGGGTCGCCGTGTCAAATAAACACGCAGCAGCAATTCAGACACGCACATCTGGCAAAGCAAACACAAAAAGCAAGTGGCACTCCTTTAAAACGCCTACCAAATTGTATGAAAAAAATAAAATAAATCAGCAATGATTTTTACCAATATTCTGCTTTAATAAAATTAATAAATAACAGCAGGTTTACAACCTTGAAACAAGTTCAGATATTAGTCGTATTAGCTCAAAGTGCCCTTCGGTCTGTCCTTAACTGAGTCTTGTTCTTCAAACACACACACGGCTACAATGGTGGTTAAGAAGCATCTGATTCAGTGGAATCGTTGAAAGGTAGACCACCAGGCTGCTGTGAGATTACGCCGAACGATGTAAATAATATATACTTTTTTCATTTAACACGCATATAGTTTGTTGCATCAATAATGAGTAATAACAGGCCCATATTCATACTAATATTATTGGCAAAGATTATTAAAAAACGGGGCAACAAAATTCAGTTGTGGGATCCCTCATGGGTGTATTCTCGAGCCTCTTTTATTTAACATCTACCTGACCTCCATGTTTAACTAGACCGGGAGTCACCAACCCTAGTCCTCAAATTCTACTGTCCTGCAGGTTTTAGATGAATCCCTGCACTAGCACAGCCGAACAAAATGATTGAATTACCTCTTCAGCGTGCTAGCACACAAATAAATGGCACAGAGCCATTTATTTGATTCAGGTGTGCTGGAACAGAGTTGCTCTTAAAACCTTACTTGGCACAATCTTAAAACCATTCGCCATAATAAAGAGTTTAAGGTCAAAACAGGACACAGAAAAAAAAAAAGTGTCTTTACTGGTCTGTAAAATAAAACAAACAAAACGAACAGACATCACCCAAAATGCAGCTGCCAGAGTCCAGACCAACAAAGGGGAAAATATATCACATTGGATCATAAATCACTGCACTGGCTCCTTAGTTATAAAAGGATAGTCTTTACAGTTCTGCAATTGGTCCATAAAGCACTAAATGGTCTTGGGTCGAAATACATTTCTGAGTTGTTTGTTAATTATGAACCATGTAGAACCGTCATGTCCTCAGAGGTGAGCATGCTCAGTGTTTCCAGGAACAGAACTAAACCAGGGAAGACAACATTTAGTTTTTCTATTCTCTCCAGCCCTGGAACATAAACCTGAAAACCAATCAGTTAGGTGGGAAAATGCTAAAGTTTTAACGTGGCAAATCAAAAATGTGAGCATTATCTATAAATCTATTAAATTTATGTATTGTTTGTGTTTTATATTTTATTTTTTTTTAATAAACCAAGTTTGGCAACAAACATTTCTGTCATTTCTGATGCATTACCTGTGTGTCTGCTGGTTCCGTCCAGGCTGGCAAACTCAATATAATCCTCTCTGGCGTCTGCCCAGTAAATCCGATCGTTGACAAAGTCCAAGGTCAGACCGTTGGGCCAGGTGATCTTATCCTCGATGATAATTTTTCTGTCTGTGCCGTCCATCCCAATTCTCCCAATGTGAGGGTTATCGCCCCAGTCGGACCAGTAAAGGTATCTAACCAGCAGACAGCACAGATTCACTTAAATTAAAGATACTCAAAGGAAGTATCTTCATCGTCGCGAGTTAAAATAACGCCGCTCACCCATAGCGGACGTCCACAGCGACAGCCCGCGGCTCCCTTAGGCCACTGTTGACCAGCACAGTCCGGTAGGCGCCATTAAGCTTCGAGACTTCAATGGTGTCACGACCTTTGTCACACCAGTATAGATTTCCACCGACCCAGTCCACTGCCAGACCATCGGGATTACTCAGGGAGGTTCGGTGCAAAACCTACCAGATCGGTCAAAAAAGTAGAAGAATAAGTTTTACTTGCACTGCTAACAAAAGCTGGAAAGCGGTCACAAATCAAATTTAGCAGTCAGTGAAGTCCTGACCTCCATGTTGGTGCCGTTCATTTGCATCCGTCGGATCATGCTTCCCTGGGTGGTCACGTCTGTCCAGTAGATCATCTGCTCTGCATAGTGAAAGTCCAGTGCTACTGCATTGTTAAGGCCCTGATTTAAAAACAATAAATTAGGATTAATTATTATCTTTACATAACAAGCCAACAACGAGAACACAAATATTTCTCCAAACAGAGAGCCAGACATCCCACCTGCTTTATAAGAGTGTAGTTGGAACCATCCAGGTTGAGCTTTCTCAGATAGTAGCGGTTCGCAAAAATCAGGTACGGTTCCACTTCTACACACAAGTACCATCCAAAACAATATTACTTAAGACTGAACTGCATATGTGCAAGTAGTGAATTATTGATCTCACTCGTGGCTGCCTTTACCCGATGTGGACTTGCAGATGGTGGGGTCATTGGGGCTGACTTCAAAGCCGTCCACGCAGAGACAGTGGAAGCTGCCGTGCGTGTTCAGGCAGTGCTGAGAACAGGGGTAGGTGGTCGTGCACTCGTCTATATCCACACACGTCTTCCCATTTCGCTTCAGCTGGAAGCCAGCATGGCATCTGCACTGCAGGGACCAACAGCAGAGCACATGTGTCAAAGTGTCACGAATGAGGTCATTCGAGCATCTCTCACATTTACTCTGGTTGCGCATGACTCCCTTGTCCCGTGCAAGGAAATGACTGCTTAATGTTTCAGTGTAATATCAACGTTTATCCAGATGCCAAACTCGATCACTTAACTTAACCACAACCAACAAAAAGTTTGTTGGTTGTGGAAGAAGCCCTGCCCCTAACACACTGCACGCCACAGATGTAGCAGTTCACACAGAGTTCAAGCTGTCCCAAGACAGGCCTCCCTCCTCCCAGGAATGAGGGCCAAAACAAAATTTCATCTTGCCTAACTGTAAACCTGAAGAGACGGGCTTCAGATCTTTTTATAACCAGGTCCACTTGAACAAACAGCAAATATTATCTCTGCTAACTCTGTGCTCGCAGTGAAAGTATGAGAAATATTGGTAGCCAAGCTTCTGCACACCAACATTAAAAAGTGAAAATTTGAAATTTCTGTCAATGTACTTTAAAGTTTAAAGTTCTTCAAAGTTCCATTTATACAAAAAGCAGCTAAAAGTGCTGTACAGACTGGTCAACAATAATTGAGATGTCTTACTTTAAAGCCGATTTTGAGGTCGTCACAGAGCTGCGAGCAGCCGCTCAGCTTGCTGTTTAGACACTCATTGACGAAGCAGTTGCGTTCATCAGAGCCATCGCCACAGTCATCGTTCCGGTCGCACAGCAGAGTTTCATTCAAACACTTCTTATTGCGGCACATGAAGGAAGATTCATTACAAATCCTCTCTGAAATCACAGATGCACAGAGTCAGTGTAATAAGTAACATGATTTTTTTTTCTCAGACAAAAAGTTGGTACAAAAACTAGAACCTATGTTTTTACAAGTTTGCAAATGATGAATTATCCCAAGGAGGCAAGTAAAAAAAAAACATAAATTCGCTTTAGAAGGACATATGTGTCTGATGCTTAAGAATGTAGAATATGCAGCTTCATAGACTAGCAGTAATCTGTTCTTTACCAATCAGCATTAGGGCGTTTACATTTGGTCGGAAGCCATTTTTCTACAGCTGATAAGATAACAAAAATACAATGGATAGACTGGTTGGCTGCTTAGCAGACATTTAATAGCTTTTCAAATGTTATTTTTCACCAAAGGACAAACTATGGTGTTTGTGTTTCTGGTCAGTCTTAAAAAAAAAAAAAAAAATAGAACTCTGGCCACTCAGGAACGTTCTCTGGCATGACACTACGAAGACTTTAAATCGTGGTAATGGGTTTATTTTTGAAGCCAAAACATTTTTTGAGCCTTTCTGTACCTTAACACCAGTAATCAGAGTATTAGCTTCTGTATGAAAAAATAAACTTATCGATCCTACCAGAGTCTACACAGTGAGGGTTTTTGGGAGCTTCATCAGAGTGATCTGGACAGTCAAACTCGCCGTCACATTCCCACTTCTTCTGGTTGAGGCAACGTCCATTGGCACAGCGGAACTCCTCTGGACCACATGGTGGGTATTCTACATAAAAACCACAAATTACAGACTTTCAACCTCAAAATAAGCAGGTATCAAACAAAACTATGATCAGAACTGGCTTCAAAAAATTTCAATATATATATATATTTTTTTTTTTAGATGCAAAGGAAAACCAACCACATTCTGGGGACTCATCCGAACCATCAGAGCAATCAATGTCATGATCACATACAAAGTGCTTTGGAATGCACTGTCTGTTCTGGCACATGAACTCATTCTTGGTATCGCATGTGTTGTTGGTGTACACTGAAAGCAGAAATAATTGCTTTTATTAAATGGACGTTGGGATTTTTCTTTCCATTTCCTGCAATCACAACAGACTGACTTACTGCATCCGGCTTTCACGCTCTCATCGGCTCCATCGGGACAGTCGTTATCTCCATCGCACTTCCAGCGCTGGGGCACACACACATGGGAACCCGGGCACTGGAAAACGTCAGGGCTGCAGGACTTGTGTTCTGTGAAGTCATGGGTTAGTTAATTGAAGGTAAGATGGTTGAATATTTCCGGTGAATGTGCGACAGAGAGCGACTGTAATATTAGTTACCACATATCTGGCCTTCGTCAGAGTCGTCGCCGCAGTCATCGGAGCCGTCACACACCCAGTTCTTGGAAATGCAGCGGTGGTTCCCACATTCGAACTGAGTGGGCGAACAAAACTTGTCTGCAGGAAAAGAGAAGGTGTGTTTGGCATCTTGAAAGAACAGCAAGATGTTTTGTAAAAGAAAACAGAAAAAGTGAGCTCGACTTTGCCCAAAGACTGACCGCAGTGTGTTTCGTCAGCTCCGTTCTCACAGTCGTTTTCCTTATCGCAGGTCCAGCTCATCGGGATGCAACGCCCACTGGGGCAAGCAAAGAAGTTAACGGGACATTTCAGCTTCCTCTTATCTGCAAAAAGAAAGAAAAACAAGAAAGTGGACCTTTGGAGCGCTGAAGGAAGTTGAAAGTGTCAGAAGAAAAATAAAGACATCCCACCTGGACAGTTTCTCTCATCAGAAAAGTCACCACAGTCATTGTTGCCATCACACACCCATGAGGACAGATAACACAGCGTTGTTTTCTCACAGCTCCGGAAGGTGGCACCTTTAACTCCAAGGCGGAAGAAACGCGAACAGTCGGTAGGTTCTGAGAAAATAAAACCTTTTTAAGCTTCATATTCTTAAATTCTTTTTTAATTCTGAACAATCCCACGAGGTTATAGTTTTTAATTTAATAATGGATTACATACGGCAGTTCATTTCATCACTAGCATCCTCACAGTTGACCACCTGGTCGCAGCGGCTGTGGTTGGAGATGCAGCTCCCGTCTTTGCACTGGAACTCTCCTGCTTTGCACAGAGTCACTGCAAGGAAAGAAAATGGGAATTTAGCAAAGAAAATCCAAGCACCAAATCAAGTACATTTACGTTCTCTTTAAAACAGGCCGGTCAATCACGTTACGGTTAGCGTGGACTGGCTTTACTTACTGTTGCATGGCACTTCATCTGAATTGTCGCCACAGTCATCTGTGCCGTCACACCAGAACTGGTGGCCAAGACAGCGGCCATTGAGGCACCTTCGGTAGCCCTTCTTACAAATGCGATTGGCTGTAAAGAAAAAGTTTTCATTTTCAGCTTTGAATAAAATTCAAACCGACATTTATTTGTGTTTTACTTTCTTTTCTAGCACCAAACGTACATCTTCTTACTACATACCATACATTAATGCAAGCTATAATTATACATCAGGACAACAAGGTTTATTTTCCACCTGATTGTCTTCAATCAGAACTCACCACAATAAGATTGTTTTTCGTCTGACTTGTCCTTGCAGTGGGCCATCCCGTCACATGTGAGGCTGTAGTTGATGCAGTCGCCGTTTCCGCACTCAAAGTCATCAACACTTCCACATGACATATTCAGCGCTGGTGACAGGCGGGGAAAGCATTCGTTTTCAGAAACACTTACACTTTGTCACAGTTCAAGGCCTTCTTTAGGTTTCGCGCCTTCCTTCTTACAAGAGCAGGTACTGTCCTCGAGGAGCTGCCTATCGCCGCGGCAACTGCAGTTCACCCGTCCGTCGGATGTGGGCAGACACAAATCCTGGCAGCCTCCGTTATTTGTTCGACATGGAGAGTACTCACCTGAGGACAACAGGATGGTTTGTTTATTGCAATACACTTTTCACTGTTTAACCTACAATCAGGGTTAACAAATGGTTCCCTGCGCAAAAAAATCCACATTGTATTTAGGTAAAATATTGTTTGGTATATTCTTTCTAGCAAAACATACAAAAGTGACGTACTCATGAAGAAGGGGATCTTTTGTTGCCATAAAGTACTCGTGGCCTAGAGATATAGTGTTTAGTTTGTACTCTTTAGAAGTACTCTTAAGTCTTTGGTTCCATTTTGTGCTTTTTTCTTTGATGAAGCCATTAGCTTCACTGTTACTGCCATTAGGTATATGTAATGTTTGTTTTTCTTTTTCATACAACACATTTGTGGTTTAGTGGTTTTGTGCTTAATTGCACATCTTTCCCAAAAGAAGCTGTTGACTGAGCTATTGCTGTCATTACCTGTGTGTGTGCTCTGTTCATCATACCAAGCTTTCGTGCTGAGTGTGTTCGTTTTATGGACATCTATAGAGCTATTGATGCAAGTAAGTATGTGTAATCTCTGTTTTTCTTTTCCATACTCCAGGTTTAGCGCTTAGGGTAGTTGAGTAAATAATTAATGAATACCTGTCACCTGTGTGGTGACGGCTGCCCAGAAGAATTTAAAACTTCAGATGTAAAGCAGCCCAAACTGTTTTCCATTATGATAAAAGGCCTTGAATCACTGACCATACAACTTTTTTTTTTTGATTAAACAATGAAAATTTAAAAGCATTTTAGCACTTGCTTGAGGTATTTCGGTATGAACCAATAGTTTGGCCAATAAGGATAGATATACATGTTTCCTAACTCTTTAGGAAAGATATTAAGGAAAAAACAAATACTTTAAACACACATTCATAAGTTGTGCTAACTAAATGAATGCAGTGAATACCACCCACAGCTGTTGGTATCGTTAGCCACAGCAATGATGCCCATCGGCTGCTGAGGGATGTCGGCTCGCAGCACTTTCATTTCTCCTCCCGTGAACTTGTCTGCCCTCAAGACAGCTCGCCTCACCCAGTCTGTCCAGAATATGTAGTCTCCATACACGGCCAGACCAAATGGATGAACAGGTTCGTTCTTCAACAAGACCTAATGCAGACGGTTTTAAAAGCATTAATATGTTTTGGTGCTAAAGCAGCATCATTTTTCTCCACAAGTAACATCAAGTTAAAGAGCCGCCTTACATAGCGGTTACTTCCGTCATATTCGCAACGTTCGATCTTGTCCAGAGTGGCATCGGAGAAGTAGAGTTTCTCAGCACGGTGATCAATAGCCAAGCCATTAGGAGTTTTGATGTCACTGCCAATGATCACCAGCACATTGGCTCCGTTCAGAGAGGCCCTCATGATGCTGGGAGACTGCTCGTTCCAGTTTGTCCAGAACATCAGACTGTGGTGGGAAATTGCAGAAGACAAGAATTGTGGCAGACTACCAGAAAGCCCTAGAATAGAACCAATTCTATTTATTTTGTCACCAAGACAAAATAAATGTTCTCGACAAGAAAACGGGTGACTAAGGCAAAGATCTCACACAGCTGACTCACTCCTGACACTCATCCAGCACAAAGGCTCTAGGGTGGTCTTCTCCAGACATCGTAACGACAGTGTTGCGGTTATAAGCCACGGAGCGGCTCTGGTCCACTGTGTGGCGAGTGATGGTGGAGGTGGTGTAACTCGTCCAGTAGAGTGTGTCCCAGCCTCGGTGGTACGCCAGACCCTCAACTGACCCGACGTCTGTGAAGTAAAGAAGAAAAAAGTAGATGTGAAATCCTTGAAAATCACAATAATTTTAGACAACCTTTGACAGGTATTTGAAAAATGTTAGGATCGACAAGTAGTTTGGAAGATGCCTACTTGGAACACAAGCTAACACTAGTAGAGACTTCTGAAGGTTTGACTGTTGCGTGTACCAATACGGGTGTATAACGTCAACACAAGCTGCCTGTTTTTAAGAATGTACAATCATCATTTAAATCTCTCGGAAAATTATAGCAAAAGTATGACACCAAGTATCAGAGATACTATAAATCTTCAGGTCAATTTAAAGGCCACACATTCTTTTTTATAACGTACAATGGAATCCTCACCCACAGTTTAAAAACTATTTACCAACATTTCTCTTTGTGCAAAGAAACCTCAAGTTAATACTTTAACAAAAACAAACCTACTTCATACAGTAAATAATAATGCATCTTATGAGCTATAAAAGTGGAAATAATGGAACATGATGCTGTAGCATTAGTAGATCCAAACTGTTGCTTTTTTTTTTTTTTTTTTTTTTTTTTTTGCTATGCTAGCAACCGCATTTATGACCACTTACACCGCACAATAAAAAGGTGAAGTCATTGTTTGCTCTTGGCTAAAAGTATATAATTGCAACATTATCGACAATTCAGATGAAAAGGCAAAGTGAATGTGGGTAATTTTTCAAGGATAAAAAAAACTCTTAATTTAAAGGCCAAATCAAAGGACAAACAAACAAATCTCATTTGCGTTTTTCAAACCCAACAACGAGACTCTCCAAACAGAACCGAACAGGAAAGAATGAATAAAAAGTTAATCTGACATGGAAAGATGAGACCACCGTTATGTAATCATACACTCTGCTCGGCCCTCGCGTTATCTACATCAGGTCAGCTCCTGGTTACAAAGCAAACAGCACACAGACCCTGTTGAGAAGCACACTGCCGCCCACGACAGAACTTTTGACGCAGTCCTGGGAGGAGGACAACCTGAGCATCACTTAATTATAATAAAAGCCACTACCTCTTTTTGCTCCGTTGGAATTAATGATACAATAATCCGCTGGAGGACTCTACATTCGATAAAGGCAAAGGACAACATGCCTCCTGCTGCGGTGAACACTTTGCATCAAGTGCCATTGACTGTTTGTTTTTTTTTAAAAGAGGAATGTCTATTTACACTGACAAAGAGGAAGTAGTGCTGTTCCTTGGAGCTGCAGCACTGATATCTCACTTTGGACCTAATCATCTTCTTCTGGGATAACAAAGCTGCAAAACAGAAGTCTTTATACATGTATTTTTTTTCGTGAGGAGAGACTTTTGTGGGGACATCTTACTATTTTTAAGCAGAAAGGACTTCTCTGGATGTCATCAGGACATTGTTTTCTGAGGATGAAAAGTTGACTGTAAATGTGGAGCTGAAGAAGATTTTGCTGTTGAATAACTGCAAGAAATATCTTTAAACTTTCCCTTTTTGTGAACACAGTAGAGATGTTAATGGAGTAGCGACCCGTGTGATTCTAACAGCTTAACTAATTGCTATCATTATCAAAGCGCTAGCTGTCTCAGTGGACTGCAATTATGTTTGTTTAAGTAGACATGAATTGGATCAAACAGATTAGTTGCCCACATGCTGCATCCCATTCGGATACTTAACACTGACAGTATATTGGATTACGGGGCTTTCTCTGGGACTGGATGGAGACTCCTGGGCTAGAAATGAACAACAGCGGACTTAACCAAATCAGCAAAGAAGATGGAGCTTTGATTAAAACTTTAATGCCCTTCCTGGATGGGCTGATCCTGCTGACTGGACTTATCGGTCAAACTCTGGTGATAATTATTCTTACAGGCAGAAGGAAGAAAGAAAGTAAACCTCCTCATGGTACGGACACCCTGCTACTGGCTCTCTGTGCTGCTGACCTGTTGCTGCTATTCTGCCAGCCCTTCCATACCTCCGCCATCACTGTGGGCTTCTGGCCATTTGGCAGCTTCCTGTGCAGAGCAATCAGCTTCCTGGGAGTGGCCTGTTCGACCGCCTCTGTATTCACCCTGGCGGCTCTAGCAGTCACACGCTACCTGGTAGTGGTGCACCCCACCTGGACCTATCGCGCAAGGATGAACAGGCGACTCAAAGTGACAGTTGTCCTGCTCTGGATCCCAGCCTCCGCTCTGGCAGCGCCGCAGTTTGCCTTCCGCACAGTTACATTTTCCAACACGGTGTACTGCTTCGCCTTCCTGTCCGACTTCAGCCGACTGGTCTACAGCATCGCTCTGTTTGTCTTTGGCTTTGCGCTGCCTTTAAGCATAATTGTAGTAATGTACACCAAGATTTACTGCTTCCTTCGGCACACGCGGCGGATAGGCAACGCTCCGCAGCTCGAACGCTACCAACGGCAGGTCACTCACACCTCGGCTCTCCTGGTGCTGGTCTTCACCCTGCTGTGGCTGCCCTCATACATCCTCATGTTCTCCATCATCAAAGGAACTCTGGCCAGCTCTCCCGGCTTCAACACTTTCGCCCTCCTGGCCAGACTCTTGTCTTCCTCAGTAGCTGTGGTCAACCCCGTGCTGTACGGCTTTATGTCTCAGAAGTTTAGACGAGACTTAGTGGAACTGGGAAGAGAAAGCTGGATGTGGTGCAGAAGCTGCCTGATAAGTTGTCCACGTTTGATGAGCAGGCACACGGTGCGGCCATTGGAGCATCAAACTACCTCAGACACACCTCAAAACTGACTTTTTTTTTTTTTACCTAAAATAAAAACACTATTGCTCAACGCAACTTAACTCTGGAAGAAATCTACAATCCACTTATTGGAGTCCATGGTAGAGAGGTTTAAAAAGTCTAAAAAAAAATTACTTGTTTTGCAGCAGCACAACTTAAATATTTCATTTGAGAACATTTATACAGTTTGGAGCAACAAATGTTTAATAAAAATCACAGATGCCATGCTTATTTGCAACCCCTTTCTTAGTTTTGTTTTAGACCATCTAAAGCATAAATGCACCTCATGATTTTTTTTTACTTATGTTTTACTGTTTTTAAGTTGATCAGGTTGTGGTTATAAAATTTAAATTAGTTCGGTCTAGCTCTGTCTTGATGATATATAAATATGACATGATATATAAAGAAGGCCATTTCTCTTTGCCACTCTTCAAAGACAAGAAAAAGCAACAATTCAGGAAAGCAGATGTGTTTTGATGGTCATAATTTAGGAAAGGGTTATTAGAAAATAGCTACTTGTCTGATCTTGTCCATATCTGCAGTTAGTAAACTTAAATCAATTTGAGCTATGAAAAACATGGAGGAGCAAGGACACAGGTTTAAGATAATCAAGATAATCCTGGGTTTATCTTGCTGTAAGAAATAAAAGTAGGGCTGCAGGGTAAAATCATCAATAATTAATATCGATCAGGAATAACGCTTGTGATAAATTTACATTCACATCTAATCTGAGTCAGATAGGGGAATCTACTCCAGTCAGACTCCATCTAACAAGCTCAACATTATATTGGCTTACAAAGTGTGAACTTGTGACAGTTAGAGGAAACAAGCGTTGCATTTCTGGACACTCAAAACTTACTGTCCACCACTATCTTGCGATCGGAGCCGTCGTCGTTGATCTGCTGGATGTTGCCAAAGTGAATGTCGCTGAAGAAGATGCGGTTGGCTCCCTTCCCTCCACCGCCGTGGTAGTCGAAGCTGAGGGCGATGACGTTCTTCATGTGCTCCGGATCCTCGAACGGTTTTATCGGCGCGTTGAGGTTCGTCTCATCCGACAGGTGTATGCTTTTCAGGATGGTGCGCTCCGAGTACAGCAGGTATCCATCATAGTCGCGGCAGCTACGTCTGTTCTCGGCCAGCATGCCGTGGGCGCAGGCGCAGGTCCGCTCCCCGTTGCCACGGTAAAGACACAGCTGTTCACAGCCACCATTTTTTTCTTTGCAGACGTTCGTGCCTGCAGAAATGATGGGGTGCATTCAGGTATTAAACAAAAAATTATTGTAAGGATTCTTTTCAAACATGTGATTACGCTGTTTTTACCTTGCTGCCTAGCTCTGTTAAAAACCTTGATGTCCTTCAGTTGTACACCGATGCCTGTCCTCAGCTGCACGGCGTCTGTAGCATTGTCTTTGTTACCTCTCTTAATGGACCCATTGGCATGAGTCCTGAACAAAAAAATAAATAAAGATAGTAAATCTGATATAGCACAAAGATTTCGTCTGTTTATTTAAAGTATGGAGCAGAAAACAGCTCACCTGTCACTCCAATAGATGTATCCCTCAAATACAGACACAGCAAACATATCCATGTTGTTGCTGGCCAGCACCAGCTCTCTGTTCTCTCCTGTCTCCAGGTTTATCCGCTCGATCTTGTCTGTTCGCGCATCGCACCAATAAAGCAGACCCTCCTGCACCGCAAAAGAGGAAGAAAATATGACCAGACATCCAGGAAATCCCCGGAGAAATTTAAGATTCTTTTAATTCCAAGCAGTGCTGCTGGAAGATCGAAAATGATCATTTTAAATATATTAAAAAATATTTCTATGAAAACAGTCAGTGAGTAATGAGGGGAAAAAAATAAACGAACCTCAATGTTACCTTAATCACGTCTAACATTGATGAACTAATGAATGAATAGCTTTTTGTAAAATACAATTAACAAACATGAATTACACCGATTCTTTTGCATATTAATTAAGTGTGGAAGTTAATTTATGTTAATAAAGAAAGACTTTATTTTTAAAAAATATATAAATAAGTTTCTGTCACGGAAACACCGACATTTTTTGCTGAATGACGCAGAGATCATAAATGTTTTAAACATCAATACAGCAGCATCGCAATCTTCATTAAATATATTTTACAAAGGGTGTGATCAAACAAACAAACCAAAAAAGGATTTTAGAATGAAGGTAAACGCAATGACTTCACACCTCGTAGTCGACGGAGATCCCGTTTGGCCAGCTGATGCTCACGTTGACAATGACCAGCCTCTGGGAGCCATCCAAGCGAGAGCGCTCAATACGAGGGTACTGACCCCACTCTGTCCAGAACAAATACCTGCACACAAACATGCAGGAGGCCGTTTGGGTGTAATTCAGAAATAAAGACATGCTGGTTTCTTTTCCTTAAGGTAACGCTGCGACGTAAGAGCAAAGTGTGGATAAAGAGGCTGACCCTTTCACTGGGTGGACAGTTATAGCTCTGGGTTTGTCCAGACCCTGGGAGATGACCACGTAGCGGAACGAGCCGTTCAGTCTGGCCACTTCGATCACATCAAAGCCCTGGTCAGTCCAGTAAATGTTTCCTATAACCGCAAATTTATGCAAATCAGTTTATATCTGCATTTAAAATACTTGAATATGAAAATAAATGAATAAATAAAATAGGATCCAAATAGTTTAGAAGCCAAACCTGCTATCCAGTCAACGGTGATCCCCTCCACTCTGCCGATACCATTGGTCACCACATCCTCTCTCCACGTCTGATCCCTCTTTGCTCTGCTGATGGTGCTCAGTCCCATGTCCACCCAGTAGATGGTGTCATTCTCTGCACAGGAGATAATTACAGCTTTCAAATGTCACTCTGACACCAGCCTACTATTTACTTACATCTTTAAGTGCTTCTCACCAGCGTGGAAGTCGATGCCCACAGCCAGAGAAGTGCCAGACACAGGCACCAAGGCGTCAGACTTGTCTGCCGGGTCGAGGGGAATACCCCTAATTCCCTCATGAACCGAATAAAGCAGGAAAGATCCCATACCTGTAAAAAAAAAAAAAAAAAAAAAAAAGAAAAGAAAGGGAACACAATGTATGTTGTGGGTATGCTTTGAAAGAACCAAAAACCTTAAAGAAGCTGTGATGGTGGATGAGTTTCCTACCCTCACAGGACTGCTGCCCAGTTTTGAGGCTGTATCCAGCTGTGCACATGCAGGATCTTGTTGTCGGGGAAGTGGGCAGACACAGCTGCGAGCAGTCGCCATTATTGTTGCTGCACAGGTTGATTCCCGCTAAAGGAAAGTCAGATACAGTGGGAAGGAGTTACTCTTTTCACTTGTTTATCCACTTCATATTCAAACCTTGGTTAAATATTTGCTACCTTTTTGCACATCCTCGTCATAAATCCTCATGTGCATCATAGGGGAAGTGTTGTTACGCAAAACCTTCCAGTTTCCACCGTCTTTCTTGTCACATGTTCCTATCTGCTCTGTTCCCTGGTCTGCCCACCACAGCTTGTCTCCTAAAGACATCAAAATTCATACAAATTCAATTGTCAAATTAGAGGATTACCAACTGTAAAAAAAACAACAAAAAAACCCCAACAAAAAAACAAATAAATAACACACTGCTTGTAATAGGTTTTTCATCTTACCCATGATAGCCAGAGCAGTCGCCTTGGTAAGTTTGCCTTTGACACCTTCCAGTATCTCCAGTTTAGATCCGTCCAGTTTGCACCGGTTAATAGTGCTGTTACCTGAGCTGATCCAGTAGAGCTGCTTCGTCTCATAGTCAATGGAAAGTCCTTGGCAAAAAAAAAATTAAAATTGTATCACAATCCATGTATATCTGTCACAATAACAGATAAAGAGTCATAGTACCAAAAAAACCTTCAGGTCGGATGCCGTTACTGAAGGAATAACACTCAGTGAGGTATTTAAAATGAAGAGGAAACACACACAAGTATTCATAATTGTAGTAACAAAATATTTAAACGGAAATTACATTTTCATATTGAGACACTTTCCTTTCATAGCAGAGTACAACCAAAAATCCAGTTTACTCAAAAGCAAACTTAAAGACACACATACAATCATTTAGGAAAGCATGTCTTTAGTTTAAGAAAGACATTTCTCCAATAATTTACAGATTTGTTTTCTACTTTGCTCCTTTCTATTCACATTGTTTATCCCACCAAAAAATATAAAATCATGTTGTTTTATATAAACATTTTATTTTATTTTTTTTCATTTTTGTAGTCCACAAGTGTTTTCTTTTTGTGACAAAACATTCAAACTTGTCTGATCTAGGGAATGCACAGAGTGAGTCTGCTGTTTTAGTAACACAACCCACATTTGCTAATATGAGATTCCAACGAGAGTTTAATATGTCATCTGCGTAACTGTTTTGCTTTGCTCTGAAATTATAGACCGTGTTTTATTAAGACAGTTCTGTCACACATGTAGGGTGACATCATGTCTGCTCCTAAAATAAATAAAGATGTCTGGTTATAGCAGGAAGGGTAGGAAAACATGTATTTTCAATGTTCTAATATCTTTTTTTTATGATTCTAACAGAAAATTTGGAATCAGCTAAAATGGTTATGAGAAGTTAAAACTTATTGTGTCTCTAATTATATAGCTAATCAAGCCTGAGCAATGGAGACATAAACACATATTCTGTTTTATTTTACCGTAGCTGTATATTTGAGAGCGAGTAAAACATTTGCTCACCAACAGGGCCTTTCTGATTGGTAAAAAGCAGGGTGTGGTTGCTTCCATCCATGTTTGCCATGCTAATGTTGTCGCCATCAGTCCAGTACAGCTTCCTGAGAGAGGGCATGAAAATGACTGCATTAATGTATTTGTAAAATATATGAAAATGTAATTAATTGAAGACAAATTACAAGTTACAAAGTAAGAGAATGTTTGCAATAAAGTCAGAGAAGGCCTCATTAAAATTTTATTAAATAAGTAAGAACCTTTTTAAAGTGACTAAGAGCATCAGACTGTATGTAATTAGAGAAAGCACTCACCCTAATAGCGGATGAACCACCAGACAGTGAGGTTTATCCAGCCCCTGGATGACGGCGTTCTTAAAAGACCCATCCAGTCTCGCCACATTGATCTGCTTCTTATTGGCATCATAGCTGGTCCAGAAGAGGTTCCTGGACACCCAGTCTACTGCCAGGCCATGGGCATTAGGAAGGTCTTGAGAATTTCGACAAAACAACAACAACAAAAAAAAAAGGTAAATTAGACTTCCAGGATGTACAGAACGCTGTTGATTTAACATTGTTGCAACATTTATCCTACCAGCAGACACAACCGTTTCCACTCCTGTCCCGTTGATGAAGGCTCTTTTGATGGTCTGAGTTCGCACGTCTGACCAGTAGATGCGGTGCTCCACAGCATCATAATCCACAACGGTCACGTTGTCTATGTCCGGCACGGTAAAGGAGATGATGTAGTTGTAGTAAGGGTTATCGATGTCCACACCTCGGATCTCGATCTGTCGTGCATAAAGCAGGAACTTGCGGGACTCTGGAACCAAATGCATACAGAGATGTCAATTTCTAGAGCAAAAAAAAAATTATAATAAATGCTTATGACTATATTACCATTCCCTTAAAACAAAAGATAATATTGTAACAGACATCAGTCTGTGTCCATGTGTTTGTTCCTCAGCCACACAAGTCAAAATAATAAAAAATAGTTATTTACAAATAAATAAGAAATAGGTAAGTATTTCTTTTTGCATATTTGTAACTAGGAGTGGGAAAAAAGTTAGCAAGGCAATATATATATATATATATACACTGTATATTTGTAGTTTTTCTTTACTGAACATTGAACATTGAATGTTTAATTTCAAATAGGTGCAAACAACTCTGAATTGATGTAGTGACTTTAACAACTAGAAAACCACAAATGAGAAAAAAACTCAAGTTTTAACTGACATATACCCTGGTTGTAACTTAATACTCTCTCTTCTGTTTCTTTCCCATTACTATGATGACACACCTACTGCAGGATTGTCATAATATTAGGAACCGTTTTCGATCTCGCCCATTCCTGAGCAACGGACAAGTGAACGAGTGTGTAGCTCCTGAAGTAGAACAATCTATCGCCTTCCTTCGTCATAGCCTGCACTGGGAATGGCTGTGGAAACCAGTGTGGTGTTTAATGCGTGACAGAAACCACACGGCGGTTTTTACAGGCGACAGTTTCTGTTCTTACCTTTGCAGGTGCGCTTGTCGGCCTGCAGCTTCATGAGGTGGGGGCAGGCGCAGGAGAAGGTCTGGTTAAAGTTGATGAGACACAGGTGGGAGCACGGGCCTTTCCCGTCACTTGTGGCACATGGGTTTGGAGCTGAAGAGAAGGGAAACAAAGAAGCTCACATCTTAATGTTTCACGAAACGGAACAAAAATGTCAGCAGAGGAAAAAAAGAATGATGGAACATGCTGGTAAAAACAGAAGTAAATACATCTTTATGCACTGGAGTTTCAAAAACCAAAAAAAGTTCCCATGTCATAGGATATTTAAATCAATCATTGTAGATTTTCCTGGTGTTGAAATCTTTCTTTTTAACCTAAACGCCCTCAAGGAAGTTGAAGGGAAACACTAATGATTCCCACGAGGAGTGGTTACAGCTCCATTAACATCTGTTTTCCTTTGTCATCGACGGAAGGACAATGTCACACACACGCATACACACGAGGGGTCTCTAAGCTGTTTACAACTGAATATCAAATCGACAATTTGATGTGACAGGACTTGGTCAAACAGCTGTGACAAGCCTCTTGCCATCTCACCAAACCTGCCTGGCTTTCGGATCAACGTGCGACATTTCTGCTGCAGGAAGGAGATTTTGTTTCCAACCATGTGTTTGGGAAAATGATGAACAATAAGGTTTCTTTTCACCCAACCAGGCAGCAGCAGGTATCCAAAGTGAGGCTGTGTGAGAAAACCATGACTCACGGGCAAAAAAAAGGTAAGCTGTCTTTTGGAGAACAGGAGCCATGAATAACACGCTGAGCAATAGACTGTGAGTTCATCACGTTCTTCTTTATATTAAAGCTCGACCGATGTGTTCAGCAGGGCGACGTTTGGATGTAGCTTCCTTTTCTTAGAATTTCTATCTTTGGATCTAAAATACACAATGGAAGTGTTGTTATAACAACTACAAATTTGAATGTCCTTTTTTTAGATGGTCAGATGATCTAAAAAAAGATGGGATTTATTAAGTAATTTTCTCCATAAATCCCCGTCAATGTGATCAACTTGAACACCACTACCCCATGGGCAAACATGGTATTGGCAGCATCAAGCTGTGGGAATTATTTGATAGCATTAAGGTGTAGATAAAAACAAGCCAATCATGTAAATGAACATTTCAGAGGCTAGAAAAGACTTCAGAGCTGGATAACAAGAATAAGCTGCAACAGAAAAGTTAAGATGAAAGCATAGTAATTTGTTAGAACGGTCCAATCAAAACCAAGACAAAAAAATCCAATTGAAAATCTGTGGTAATACTTAAAAAAACAAAGTCACGTGCAACAAAACCTTTCCTCTCGAAGTGAAAATTTATCCCACAAAGTCTTGACTTAGGGCAACTGAATACAAATGCACACCACACTTCTCAGATTTTTACAAAATGTGCTCAATCCATTTTACAGTTCATCAATGTCTATTACGTGAGTTACCCAAAAATACTTTCAAGTTTGTAGATGAAACGTGACAAAATCCAGAAAAGCTTAAGGCGCATAAATATTTCTACGAGGCACTGGACGTGTTTGATGTGAAAACGTACCCAGAGGCTGTCTGGACGGGTGATAGACCTGCAGGTCGAAGGGCTGCGTGTTGGTGCGCTGGACAACAGTGACGTTGTGTCCAGTCCATTTGTTGGCTTTAGCGAGGGTGTTTGTCCGCCAGTCGGTCCAGTAGACTTCTCCTCCGTACATGGTGACAGCAAAGGGGTGGGACAGATACTCATGACCACGCAACACCTCAATCAGTCCAGAGCCGTCGTACATCGCCGAGTAAATGGCATCTGACCTGAAGGAATATTAAGAAAAGACGTTTGACTAAACGATTTTGGTTCATATGCTTTAAATTCTTAAGTGCGCTATTGAAAGCTCAGGAGCAAATGTTACCTGGCATCAATCCAGACAATGCGTCTTTCCATGTAGTCCACAGTGAGTCCGTTGGGCCAGCCACCACTGCCTGTCTCCCTGTGGATGGTGCGTCTGCCTTCCCCGCTCATGGACGCTGCCTCTATCCTGGGCAGGCTGGCATCCCAGTCCGTCCAAAACAAAATTCTGCCAACAGAAAATTTGTAAAGTGGCAGTTTCTCCAGATGTGCACAGAGTTATGTAAAGATTGATAGAGGATACAGTGTCCAGAATGAATTTATCTTCCTATAAATAAGTCTTTAGAATCTAGTCATTTCCAGTCATCTGTGAATGTTTTAAGCTCTGCTCCAACGAGTCTGAGTTTTGGTTTTTAAAGAACTCTAGATTTTCTGACGGAGTGGGTAAACAGGGGAAACTACGATGTGCTAAAAATGTTTCTAGATGTAAAAATGATGGATAGTCTATGTAAAAATTAAAAGTGCTCCAATCATCTGTCTTTTTAAAATATTTATGAAAACTACTGTTGGCAAACTTTGAGCTGAATCTCTGTGACAGAGACAATATTTTGTTCAAGTCCTTGCATCAGAACATCAAGGAATTACAGAGCCCTCCAGGGAACATGGAGAAAGTTTTTTCTTTTGCGTTCCCTCGCAAAATCAGTTCGTGCGGCATAATTGAATACTGTGAGCCTTTCTTACGGTGGCTGCCTTACGTTCTACAAGGTTATGTAAGGTTTTTCCATGAATGTTAATATCTCTTTATGAAATATCTGAAGCTTTTTTTTTTTTAGTTAACACTCCACAAACCTATGATATAAGCAGAAACTTTCCATAATTAGGAAAGAAATAAAAATGCATCCAAACTATTTGGACTATTTCTGAGTTATTATCGTTGGGTAATCAGTCATTTGACAGTTTTGATTGTGTCTCTATTGTGCTGGTCTGGATGGTTTAAAGGGCCCTTCTCATGTTTAGTTCCATCTCAACCTTAACAGATACAAGCACACAGTGATTTTAAATCAGTTTTTTTGCATCAAAGAGTTAATAATAACAAACACGTTTTCACTGAAGTGCTGTAAGAGCCATATTACTTATATCATGTGAATGATAAAAGTAATTATTAATATGACAAGAGCAAGCAGCTTTGAAACTCGGGTAGTGAGCGTGTCGATGCGGGCTTGACTGTCACTAAGACATGGATGGGAAGATTACTGGCGCGCTGGCTTTGTGTATGAGGAAGCGGTGAGCGGGGTGGTCAGTCCTTGCAAAGTTTGGAGCATGATAATCAAACTGGAATAATTGTGACAGAAGAAGTGGTTTGGAGTTGATTGACACACGAGTCGGAGATGAGATTCCCCGAGTTAACCCAGTGCGGCCCTCTACCACTACTAGTTTGCCGCGTTTCATAATAATAAGATGGGTTTATTATTATTAACTTTTTGATGCAAAAAAACTAATTGAAAATCGATTTATTCACTGCATGTTTGTGTCTGTTAAAGATGAGATGGATGAAAATGAAAACGGTCCTTTACACCATTCAGACCAGCACCAGTCATTCACTTGACTCAGGTGTGCGATTCATCTCACCAAACACATCATCTAGGACTGTAGGACTTGAGTAGCCTGCTGTAAATACACACCCGTCCCGTGGGTCCAGAGCAATAGCCCGGGGATGCTCCACCTCTCCAGCCAGCAGTGTGGTTCTCATGGTCCCGTCCAGTTTGGCCACCTCAATCTGGTCCAGATTGCTTTCCACCCAGTAAATGTTTCCTGCTATCCAGTCAACGGCTAAGCCCTCTGGAGTCGCCAGGCCATACTGGATGACCACCTCGAAACTGGTCAGGGCTGGTCAGACACAGAAAAGTACAGACAAATAAAGAATTTGAAATGAGGATGGTGGTTATTTTCCTCTATAAATGCATTTAGTCGAAACAAACAAACAAACAAATATATACTGCAGTGTTTCGTGGAACATGGGGAAGTTCTGTCTGATGTGGAAGTTTCTCTAACCACTATCAAAATGATTCTCAAGTGTCAGCACTCACTACTTATTTAATGATTTTGCAGAAACAACACAGAACAACCAAAATGTCTTGTGATCATCAGTGAAACCCTCACTGCCGTCAGTAGACCTTCCCATAGTAATAGTACATAGCCGCTTTACAGTGACTTGGAGAAGTATTTTGGAATTTCCCATTTATATGTTTTAGTGGGATTCATATGAATGCATGACCATCCACCTACACTGACAATCCAGGGAAATGAGAGAATTAATTAGAAAAGGAGCAAATAATCAGAGAAGGAATTAGAGACGGCCATGTAGGGAAACATGGCAAACGTGGGAGAAATTGATTGGATCTACATGCAAAATTTAATTTGTGGCAAAAAAAAAGAAACAAGCTATTGTGGCACATTCCCATAAAACATTCTCACTGTGGAACATGGTGGTGGCAGCATCATTGTGTGGGGATGGCTGGAATAAAGAAGAAGCTGAGAGATAATAAATGCTGCTAAAAACAGAAATGTTCTGGAGAAAACTCAATTAGAGGCCGCAAAGACTTAAACTACTAAAACTAGGGTGGATTTTTTCCCTTCCAATAGCACAAAGGAGCTAAATGTACTACGAGAGCTACAAAACAATGGTTTTAAAAATAAATTTGAATATCATCTCTTTTTATATACATACACATGCATTCCCAATAAAAGACTTTTATGTTCGATCCTGTAATGTGACAAAATTTTAAGTATAGGAAATACTTGCATAAGAAATTTTATGTCACTTTAATGAATGCTGCGCATCATCTTTCAGTTCTTAGCATTTTTGCATTTTTTCTGACGCGTTTGTAGACAGTGAAACCAGCAGCACTAGCTGATCCGGTCTTCATGTTTCCTGCCCAGGCAGCTTGTATTCATGGACAACTTAAAAGAGCTAGACGGAGGAACAGGAGAGTTTTATTCCTCCTACACAACGGCAGTGTGCTGGCAACAGTGACGCACAGTGAGCACTGAGACAAATGGGAAGAGACAAAGCCTCCATGTCTCCAGAAGTGCTGAACTGGGAACACAAACTTGACTGGAAAAGAGACCTGGGGCAAGAACGGCTGGCCGTGACCTGAAGGATTTATTCAGGGTCACAGACTACCACTGCTTAACAGGCTCCTTAGGCATTTTAGTTTTAGATTATTGACCATTTTCTGAGGGTTTCTAACAATTTTATGCTGAAATTGTCATGGTTTTCTATATGGAATCTGCAAAAACCAGGAAAGCAAGGAAGCACAATTGACCGCTGTAAAAAACGATGGGTGGATGAGTAATGTAACTGGCTGGCCCACCTCCATTTTCAGACAGCTTCCCCCGATAGATCTTGTCCTCCACAACGTCGGTCCAGTACAGGGTGCTCTGGTTGAGGTGGAAGTCCAAAGCAATCGTGTTCCTGAGGCCGGGTACGAGCACGCTGAACTCTCCCTTGTGAAGGTCAATCCTTCTGATCTCATGCCGATTGGAGAAGATGATGAAAGGCTTGAAGGGATCTGAAAAAAAGTTGAGTTTGTGTTGCAGTAAAGTCAGTCTTTGAAAAACCTTGAAAATACTGCAACCCTTCTCATAGAAAGAATAGAAGAAATGGATTACGACATATGGCTTTAAGTAAACCGAGTTTCATCACCAGACGAATTTGGGTTTTTCCTCACCAGTACTTTTGCAGCTCTCCATGTCCGCCTCCAGCTCCCAGCCGTCGTAGCAGGAACACTTGACTCTGGATTTCTCCTGTTCACACTTCTGGCTACATTTTAGGTGTTTGGCACAAAAGCTCTGGATCTGGCAGGTCTTGTTGTCGGCTCCCAGCTCCATACCCAGGGGGCAGGAGCACATGAAGCCCTCCCCAGGAATAATGCTGCAGTTGTGACTGCAGCCACCATTATCCACGGAGCACAAGTCTGCAGGAAACGAAGACAAGAGTTACTTGGCGTTCAAAGATAGAAAGCTGTACTCATTTTTTTTAGTTTCACATGTGAAGCAGTAAAAATATTCAGCTTCTTGTTTACCGCAGAGCTTCTCGTCAGAGCCATCTGCACAGTCGTCGGTGCCGTCACACAGCTTCTCGGCGGGCAGGCAGATGGAGTCATTGGTGGCGCACATGTGGTGAGACAACTTGCACACCAACGCCTCGCAGTTGTCCTCGTCCGAGTTGTCCTCGCAGTCGCTGTCCCCGTCACACACCCAGGCTTTGCTGATGCAGCGAGCTGATGAGGCCAGAAAACAAGATGAGGTTCCGTTTTCAATGCAGATGGCTCTCTTCAAGCCAGGCAATGGAATAGTTTCATAATATCACAAGTCTCAGATTTTAAAATTATGTTTTTGATGTGTTGTTATCTGTTATGGAGAAAGTGTACTTTTTTTCTACTGCTATGAATAAAGTATTTATTCTATGTTTGGCAGCTTTAAAGGATCATCACGATTGCTTTCATCTTAGCAGAACCTCACCAGAGTCCCTGCAGCTGAACTTCACCGCAGTGTCACACGTGTGATTCCAACCGTCGCAATTGTTCTCGTCGCTGAGGTCCATGCAGTCGGTGTCACCATCGCAGCGCCAGCGCATGGGAATGCACAGCCCATCCATCCGACACTGGAACTCCTCTGCATGGCAGCCGCCAGCAGGGCGGGGCTCTGGAGGAAAAGAGTAACTAGTCACAGTTCATTTTCCCATGTGTTTATGAACACATGGGTGCCACTGAAAATATATGTTGAAATGAACAGCACTGACATGGTCTCTTTGCCAGTCAATAATTCTATATTATTTCACAATTTGCCACAGTAAAACCATGAACTTCAATGTATTTTATTCAGATTAAAAAAAATAAGTGAAATCCATCAAAGAATTAAAAAACATTGAGCTCCCTGTTGGCACAAACCAGTAACGGACTAGTGGAAACAATGAGCAGTGGCACCATACTGTAATGAGTGACTTTCATTTTCAACCAAACATAGAATGGAGACTAAAAAATTGGTTTCTCGCATGGGGCAAGTTGCAAACAGGTCGTCTTCTGATTTTTATTTGTTTATTTTTAACAATAGCTACTTTCTGTCCACTCAATCATAAAACTCACACCGCTGGAGTGTGTTACAAATAGTTCTTCTGTCAACAGCTGTAGACCATTAGTGACCATCCCACATAAAAAACTATAATTGTGAAGAACAACAATGTATAGAAGGAAGCAGCTTTAATATTGCCTTTATCATATTCTAATAGGCAACAAAATCCTGCAGACATACACAGAGCAGAGCACAGATTGCACATTAGAGCAGCAGGTCTTGCTGAGGCTCATCTCTGCATGCTGGGACTTGACAGCAGCGAGCCGCATCGCTGCATGGATCAAACAGTACGCACAGCGCAGCGCACAGAGGCTCATGTTTGTGGGCGCAGCAACAGCAGAGGGAAGCGAGCATCAATGCTGCGTTGCCGCCTCACTCTGTTAAACCGAAGCTGCGCAGCCACCAAGCTGTAAACATGCAAGTCCCATCTCTGCAGTAGTCATAACATCTGTGAAGTCTGCAGGGGACCATGAAAGAGTTTAACTGTTGTTTAACCGCAAAGGCTTATCACATCCTGAGCAGAGCAACAAGACTGTTTTTTTGGTGGATGATATGTAAAAGACAGCAAGCTGGGAGAAGCATGACAAACACAGGAAAGAGCAAACGGAGGACAAAGATCTCATCGTTGAAGCACAAAGCAATGAGTAAACATAGCACCATGAGATTAAAGCTTTAATCAGGTATGGCCAAACATCCCGTTTATCAGCAAACACTTTTAAGGAGTGGAGACGACGAAAAGATAACGCTTTTTTGGGTGTGTTAGACCAGAACAACCCCTTACCCCGGATGGTGCAGTTGGCATGAGTCTCGTCACTGTAGTCTCCGCAGTCGTTGTCGCCATCACAGGTCCAGTACTCCGGGATGCAGCGGCCGCTGTTGCATTTAAACTGCACACTGGAGCAAGAGTGGCTGCAGCCAGCTTCATCGCTGTTATCCCCGCAGTCATTGTCTGCAGAAAAATCAGGCACAGGGGAGTTTATTTTTGTTTTTTGGGGTTCTTTTTGCTCGTAGCGCCGTTTTCAAGCTTTATGGGAGTTGAAGGACAAAGCTCTTCACCATTATCACAGCGCCAGTTGATATTTATGCAGCGGCCATTAGCGCAGGTAAACTGGGTGAGAGGGAAGCATGTTGGATAAGCTGTGAGGAAGATACAGAGAAGAGATAAAATGCATCCCAAGGTATTATAAAACGTTAAATGGTCAAGGGGAAAAAAAGCATAAAAGTTGCAGCAAGAACTCACCACAAGAAATTGGCTCATCTGAACGATCTCCACAGTCATCGTCTAGGTCACATCTCCAGGAGATGGGGATGCAGCGCGAACTGGTACAGAGGAACTGGTTTGGTGGGCAAGTGCGAGCTGGCAAGGAAAAAATAAAATAAAATGATCACAGACTCTCTTTTACTGTACTGTCGATGACGGTCTTCTGGACAACTTTAAAGTCTTACGTCTCTTCCATGACGGTCTAGTGCAATATTTCAAGCAAATTTTTGTTATTCAACACAAGTCGTAGTCACAAAAATGATTTGAAGTAAACATTTAAATTATATCACAATAAATTTACACCATGTTCCAAATTATTATGCAGGTGATATTTTCTCAGATGTCTTAAATGGTCAATGCAAATGATGGTCAGTATCATTTTCAAGTCATGAACTATTACAGTGTAAATCAAATTTTACTCAACAAAGCTACCTATGAAAACAGTATTTTCTTCAAAAATAAAAAACTCAAAATGCACTGTTCCAAATTATTTTGCACAGCAGATTTTCTAAACATTTATTATATAGAACTGCAAACGGTCGTTCTTTGACTGTGCAGCATTAAGTGGTCAGATGTACTAAAATCAATAGTTATATCAATCAAAAACATCTTAACAGACCAAGTTACATGTTAACATAGGACCTCTTCTTTGATATCACCTGCACAATTCTTGCATCTATTGAACTTGTGAGTTTGTGGATAGTTTCTGCTTGAATTTCTTTGCAGGATACCTTCCCAGGAGGGAAGGTATTCTGTTCTGATATGTTGTTCTGATATGCACTGCCCTGACACACAATACCATCTATAAATTTAATAGCACAACAAAAAAATGTCATCTTTATGACACTTAAATCCAATTTGAATAATAATTTGGGACACAGTGTATAAAGATGAAACGACTTCACCTTTTGAACTTTTTAATAATACTCTAATTAAATTAGATGTACTCACATGTACTGTATGTATGTATATCTGACTCACCAACATGAGTAGGGTGGGATTTGACAGTTTATGCTGATAGAATATTGTCATAAATAATATTTAAAGCAACATTTTTTTTTTTTTTTGCAGAAAAAGATGGGACATGTATTTTTTAAGGGTAAAACTTTTCATCCGGTTAAAAATTTCATACAAACTACAAATTTTAAAACATATTCAACTATGTACTGTTGTTTAATACATAGCAGTAACTCCACTATAAAAAATACCGATTAACAGTTGAGGATTGAACAATTGGTTCTTTGCCATTTTTCTAGAAGAAATCTTGAGTAACTGTGTTATGTTTTCTTGCAACTCTGGGTAGTCTAAGTAGGGAGGAAAAAATAGGCAAAGAAGTTGAAACATCGCATCAAGTCATACCCCTTTTCGAGCATATTCAAAGGCAACGAAATACCGGTATATAAAACTAAAGTAAAAAGATCATAATATACGTTTCTGGACATCTTCTAAATAAACAAATGAATATTTTGAATAAAAACAAGGCTGCACGTATGTGCATCTTGTACGTACCAGAGCAGGTGGTGTTGGATTCATCCTCGTCGTTGCCGCAGTCATTGTCGCCATCGCAAAGCCACCGCAGCGGGATGCAGCGGTTGTTCTGGCATTTGAATCTGTCTGCAGGACAAGTGTGTTGGTCTGGAGGAAGAAATACGCAAGAGAAAACTTTAAAATTCTCTTTGAGCAACGGAATTTATTTTCAGGCATATAGCATTAATCATTGGTTCAATCAATCAATCAATCAATCAAATTTTATTTGTATAGCACATTTCAGCAGCAAGGCATTTCAAAGTGCTTTACATCATACAAACATAAAAACACAAAGTCATGTAACATAGAATAAACAATCAAAACGTTAATTTAGATGGCCGTCAAATTTATAACTT
>CAEGAD010061048.1:0-38470 GCA_903067055.1 Poeciliopsis paucimaculata
TATGAAACTGTTACCAGGTGCAGCTGGCTGGGAGAGAGGAGCAGAAAAACAGCTGATACAACTCAGAATATTTTATACATGTCTAGATGTAAAACTTAAATATTGTAGATAATTACTTTTGTTCCACAGAGGAAAGTCATTATAATATAAAATAAATTTGTAACATGTAAATAAAGTTGAAATATGAAAATAAAGAATAAATGTATAAAAATAAAGTCACACTAGTATGACAATAAAGTTATAATAATATAATAAACTTGTAATAATGTGAAAATAAAGTCATAATATGAGAATAAAATTGTAATAATGTGAGAATAAATGATTTTTTGTTATTGTACTTTGGTATCTATTTTACAAATAAGGAAGTACTTCATCATTAACTTCACCATATTTAGCAGTAGGATTTTGAAACGATTGTGGAAACAACTGAGTCTGGTTCTAAAAATCAACCACACAGGACTCCTGAGACTACCAAATTTTCTTTTTCTCATAAAAACAACAGTTTTCTCCTAATTTTATAACCTTCATCTGTTTGTACCGCATCTTTGTTTTGCTAATATTATAAAATGCATTCTTGTAATTGAATTTAAAAAAATCTCATGTCAACTAGCACTGTGTTTGCAAAATTTGCCTGAATATTCAAAACAGTTGTTCTGTACTTTTATATTTTTTCTGTTTTTCCTGTTCTGCCAGGAGGACGGAACCGGCTTGTTTCGAAGCCGACCACCGCCTCAGTCTTTGTACCACAGCGGCGCCAACGAGGATGTGACCAGCGATGAGGAGCGCATGGTCATTTGCGAGGAGGAAGGAGACGACGACGTGATGGGTGAGTTATCTGAGCTGAGTGAGCAGAGAGGCGTCTCTCGTCACCGCAAAGTGATAGTTTCACTTCTCATGATGGTCAGGAAATTCGGCCTTCTGAGTCAGAACGATTGTGTCAGCGCTGACAGAAAAAAAAAAAAAAAAAAGCCCCAGCAGATCTGTCGTCTCGTAAGTGTCGACGATTAACTGCTGCAGCTAAAATAAGACCAGAGATTACAGTTTGGTCATGGTGATACTAGCAGTTTGGAGGCAGGAAGTCACTGCAAAACCAGCTCTGTTTTCATGTTTTATTCTCCAACAACAAAATGAATGTCAAGAAGCAATCATTAGAAATGCATAAAAAATTTAAACCAATCACATTTTACAGTTACTTTGTTAATTTGACAGAAGCAACAATCAAACGTTCAACTGTTGAAGTAAAATATTTAAAATTGAAGAGTGATTGAAAAAATCAGCATTTGTTCCTGCTTATCAATCTGGGAAGGATTAAATGGCCATTTCCAAACTGCTTTCAGAAAGAAAAGTTCTACTCCGATTTCAGAGTGATGTCAGCATGGCCAGGGTGGCCATCTTGGTTTTTTAACAGCTTTTTATTTGGACTTTGAATTCAGATCAACTCTATGACCAAACATGAAAATCAAGATTTTATTTCCTTTACAAAAATAAAGTCATAATGTTATAAAAATGCAGTTGCAGTAATATGAGAAAAAAAGTCAAAATAATAAGAGAATAAAGATTTAATAGTATCACAATAGTGGTGTAATATTAGAACAATGAAGTAATAATTTTATGAGAAGTTCATCTCCTCATTTTAAGACATTACTCTGGTAAAATTGTGTCTTTATTCTTCTGATATTATGACTTTATTTTCCTATTTAAACAAAAATACTCATAATCAATCCCTAACACTCCCTTCATACAACTAACAGGAGGGACAATTGAAATAAAAGCCACTTTTTGAAAACATTTAGTCATTTTTAGAAAATAATGTTAGAAAAATAACACATTAAATTTGGATCTGGTACAAATAAAATTAAGATTTTATTTTATGCTATACTGCCAACAATTCACTTTCTTTCTGCACTTTGATCCAGATTTCTTTGCCCGTGTGTTGGAAAAGATTATATATTTACGTTTAATCATGTCATAACAAGTACACGTTTGTGCTGAGAGGCTGCTTTGCGTAACGTTAATAGCGTCTCTCATTTCCGCCCTCAGAGGATTCGTGCCCTGAAGGCTCCATTGACCTCAAGTGCAAGGAGAGAGTGACAGACAGCGACGAGGATGAACCGGACGGACAGGTTGGTGGAGGATTACTCATCCTCATGCTGGGTATTTAGGTCTATACAGATATAAAATATGTAAATATAGGGCATTAAATCAAATTTAAACCTGCAGCAAAAGTGAAAATCTAACAGAATGAGGCATGTGGAAAAGTAAAAGCAGGAATGTTGCAACTGTATGAACCAGAATCAGCTTCATTGTGAGCAAAAACAAAGAATTTATCTATGGTTTCATGCGACATTAGATATAAATGTGTAAACAGTTGAAATTACTAACACCCAAGAACAAAAAGATAGACACATTATAACTTTTATTTAATGAAAACAAATCCTTCACTGAGCTGGAGGATCCATCAACAAAGCAAGACAAGCATAAAAACGTTCCAAAAATATACAAATATAAATGTTTCTAATTTAACAGATAAAATGACATTACAAAATGTGGAAATGTTGACTGGGATTTGGTTTATAATGTTGATGTTGTTGAATATCAAAGCCAGATTTTCGTATTTTTGTAGATGGATCCTAAAACTGAACAGGAAACACATGCAGCTCATTATAACAGTAAATCTGTTCATATAGCGTAATTAGCATTACAGATTTTATGATAGTCCCTTTTTCTACTTTTTATCCCTTGTATTTCTTTCTAGTATTTCCACTTACTCTTTTTCTATTATTTCTACTTACCCAGGGCATTCTGGGTAAATTCAACCGAAACAAACGTGCTAATCTAGCGCTAGCGGCAGAAACGGCTTATGGTTTGTTTGTTTTTTTTACTAAGGACAATCACTCAAAACCTGAACCCACTACATTTTTTGTTTACATTTTGCAAAGAAGGAAGTTGCTCTATGTGTCTTCTTCAGAGTTTTGATTCTTGGTGCAGCGCCCCCGCAGGCAAGTAGGGGAACAGCAACAAATGAAAACGTAGCAAATGTTGCAGCTTTGGTCTCTATTTGAACCAAATTTGGACTATAAGCTGACAAACTTCCTCTCTTCTTATGTTTTTCCTTCAGCAGGACATCCAGCCGGAGAATCGTTCCTCCCCCTCCGTGTCCGACTCCTCCGCTAAGGGCGAGGCCGGAGGTCCTGGCGACGGCGAGGACAGGAACAGGAAGTGGGGTGCGGAGGAGGAAGAGGACGGTACCAGGAAGAAGGAAGTGTCCGGCGTTGGGTCGGACTTCTCAGTCGGTCCGCTCCAGCAGGGCCAGGTTCTGGGCGGGATCCAGGCGGGCCCCCCGGCGGTTCGCCAGTCCGCCAGCGCTCCCATCGCTCCCATTACTATCTCCAGCAAACCGGTGGACGGCGGCGCCGCCCTCAGCTCACTCCCACAGGAGAAGAAGACCAACGTTCTGATTGGCGGATCCGGCACTCAGCTCGCTGCGGGGGGTGGGTACCTATGTTCATCATCATCATCCTCACTGATTTATGCCCCTTGGACACCAAAGCGTGAGGTAACTCATCTCTTCTCCGTTTCCCTTTCCTCAGTCCAACCTCAGGCATCGGTGTTGCCAAACAAGGTGTTGGTTCCCATGGCAACAGTGAGAACAGGGTCCACGCCTCCTCAGCCCTCCATCTCCCTGGTGGCTCCGCCCCTTCCTGTGCAGAACGGCCCTGCGACAGGAAGCAAGGTGAGCGTGATGACAAACAAAATGGCTGCACGATTCAACTGAAAAACAAGCAAATCTGTTTGTGGGAAAATGTATTAAAAAATGTTAGTAAAATAATAGATGCTTTCATATTTAGCTTGCTTCTTGGAGATCCTTCACTTTGCCAGGATGTTTTAATCCTGCTGTTCCTTTAATATTATTGAAATTAGTCAAATCTATTTAAAATGTTTAATTAGAATTATGACTAATTAGACTAATTATAACTTAATGGTAAATCTGACTTATACAAGTCTGTATGTAATTAGAGATATTTTAATTAAACCAAAATGTGTTGCATCTAAATTTATGTTAAAACGTCTTGCCATACACTTTCTTTGAAATGCAACATTTATGCCAATGTGACATTAATATTTGTTTTATTTTCTTCACATTTTTGTTTCTTTGTTTCTCCCTCCAGATCATCCAGCTCACCTCCATGCCTGTGGTGCAGACCAACGTCCATCCGAGCCCTGGGAGCCCCTTCCCCGTATCCATGGCGACGGTGATGGCTCCCGGAGCCACCCCGCCTCAACCCGTTCTCCTGACCTCCCCGCCCACCAGGTCACTAAAGCAACATGTCAAAGCTGAAACATTATGATGTATCATGAACATAAACGCCTGCATATGGTTTTGGTTTTTACTGCTATGCTAACTGAAGTAACTGTATAGTGGTAAAATATACAGATTTAAACTCTTATAACTTAGAAGGATTAAACTGGTGTCGATCCAGGCTAATTCACATTCAATGCATTAAAAACAATTTGGTTTAGGATCAGTTCAAATCAAACCTACATATTCCAATACAGCCCATTATATGGTCAGATCAGGTCCAGTTATGTATTATGAGTATTTACTCCCAATTTCTCCTAATTTTATTTTAAAACAAGATTCAGTTGATTTAAAAAGTGCCAATTAGCCGCTGCTAAGATTGTGTTGGTGTAGCGTTGTATCATTACTTTCCATTAAACACTGTGTTGGTGTGGCGCTTTAGCATTAGCTTCTGGTTTAGCATTATAGAGTTAGCTAGTCCTAAATACCCAGAATTTACATGGAGTCTTATTATCCAAGGATAATTTTTAGCATTTATTGTAATAAACATATTTTGAACTCGTATACTTATCCTAACTTGGTTCTGGAAAATCTTACAAATTTATCTTTGAAATGCTTGAAAGGCACTAGAATTTGACTTGTGGTGGAAGTTGTTTTTATGTTTTAGTTAGTTTGCTGAACACCAGTAGGAAAAGCAGCCAAACTCCAAATAAAAACCTTTAGAATCCCGGAGAGCAGTTGATTAAGACAAACTTACACATTACAGGAAAGTCTTTCTAATCTAAAGGAAAACATAGAAGAATTAAACAATGTTCACATTAAATTGAAATGGTTGATCCTAACACGGTTTGTCTCCCTCAGAATCACCTACGTCCAGTCCAGCCCAGGCGTTACCACGGCGACGCCCCAGCAGGGCGCCCAGCCTCCCGGTCCAGCGTATCTCTCGTCTCACCTGGCCACTCTGGGGTTCACCGCCATCGCCCCGGCCGGACAGACCCTGGTTCAGCCTCTGCTGGCCCAGGTTCCACCCCTCGGCGCTCAGTCGCAGACGCCTCCGGGCCAGACCGCCGCGGGCCGTCAGGTACCGGCAACCTAACTTTTCCTTACTAACATTTGGCGCACCAAGCTCGGATAAATTCTAAAGCGCTAATTTATAAAGTTGTTTGTATTCATGCTCTTATTTTGAAGTGGCTGAAGACGTTTACGCAGCAATTCTGTTTCTCCTGCTCCAGTTCTACTGCTCTTTTTATCTCAGTTATATTATTTAGAATTAAAAACATAAGGCACAAAATAAAACCCAGACAGCAGAAATACAATATCTAAGGACATTATAGAACATACAATTCAGAATGTCAAAGTTAAATTGATGCTTGAGGATTGTTGTCATTCAAGGTCAGATATAATCTGAATTGAGTTTGGCGCTTTTAGCATTAGCTTTTTTAACTACTTGGTTAGTTTCTGTTAAATATTGTTTTGATGTAGCGCTTTAGTACTTTAAGGTTAGGGGAAATTGCTTCGTAGTTAGCAGAGTCCACTACTGGAGACTCATTTAAAAACTGTAGATCTGCTGTTTTTTATTTGCTTATAAAGCAAAGCACTGCTCAGCTCTATATGGATATTAGCTAAAGGTACGAAGATCCTCTGTGACTCCTGACTGATTCTAACACTGGCAGCATCACAAAGGCAAATTTTGTGTGCTATCCACTCATAAACCCAGCCATGACCTCCAGTATGTATTCCAGCAACCTTAAACCTGCTTTTTATGGCCTCTCAGGTACTAACCGCCATCTACCCTGCACAAACCGTTGCCCTGGCGACCGGGATGGTCCCGTTGGCAGCTGCTGTGCCGCCTGCCGTGGCTTCTCCAGCCCAGGACGTGATAAATCCGGCTTCCCCGTCGACCAAAGCGGTGCAGGGTTCAGCGGCGGCGGCGACCTTTCAGCCGGGGACTGGAACGAAGGTGGAGGTGAAACAGGAGAGCCAGCTGGACTCTGAGACCGAAGGGTCGTCGGGATGCAACCCAAGCTGCTCGATGGGCAGCTGTGAAAACGCAGCAGGTAAACGTCTGCAAGTCCAGTTTATGATCTGCAAACAATCAAAAACAGAACAGTGCAAGAATTTACTTGGGATGCACCAATACACTTTTTTCACTTCTGCAGAGTTTTTTAATAACTTGTTATATTCACTCATGAACTTAAATAACTTTTTTGAAAAAAAAAAAAAATAATTACTTTTAGGAGTATTTTTTACTACAATGTTCTTTTTTACTTTTACTTTAGTAATTTTATTATGAAGTATTTTTACTCGTCTTAATTTTCTACCCACTGAATGAGAAACAAACATGTTTTTTTCATCCAAAAATTCACCACACAGACCTGCAGATTTTGTTAAAGTTTCACAAGTTTTCTATTGAAACAAACTGATTTAGAAAAGAATTCTTTCATCTGATTTAGCTATTTTTTGTTACTGATATGAATTATTATCATTTTAGTCCTTAAAATACAAATAAATGTAAAATTAACAGCAACAAACGTTGTTCCAAATGGTTCACAAAGTGCAAAAAGGAAATCAAAACATTCTGTAAAATTAATAACATAATATCACGGCGTCACCCAGAGCACAAGTTATAGAATTAGACTGAATAGGTTGCAAGACCTCAACTATGCAAAAATCCCACTATAGTCCTGAAAAACAGTAAAATATGAAAAGGTCTGTGTGACAAACAAAGTGTTGCTTTCAAATTAGCATTCAGGTTGTTTGGAAAATGTAAAAGTCATGGATGGACTCTTTTAATAATTAATTAGTTGAATATTGGGATTCTAATTCCAGTTTTTTCTGAAAAACACAACATCTAGGTGCAATATTTTGTGGCTTTGGGTCTCCTGGATATGAGCACTATGTGTCCTTTGCCCTGAAAACTTGTTTGCTTTAAGAAATATGATACAATGCAGATATGATACAGAAACTCTGATGTGGAAAGCAGATTTTGGCTCAGAGGCTGCAAGGTTGTTGGAAAATTTCAGCATTTACAAACCAAAACAGAAGAAAAGTTGGTTCTTTGTATCTGTGTCAGCGATTAATTTGATTTGTTTTGTTTTTCCAGTGAAAAAAGAAGAAGACATCAGCCTGAGCATCAAGGAGGAAAATATGTGTGATGAACTTGAGAGGGAGCGACAAAGTGAGGCAGATGAAGGGCGAGGTGGAGCGATGAAGGAAGCCAAAGAAATGGACAGAGATGACCGCAACGCGACGACAAATAACAGCAAAGAGGTAAAAACGGATTCAGCAAATTCTGTCATAACAAACATTATGAACATCTTTATGTTTTCAAACCTGGATATTTTCTTTACTTTATGCTAGCTTAGCATTCATGATAGTTGTTTCAGTTAAATGAAATAAAATTTCCTCTGCAGTTAAAGTGAATTAATTTGTTTAATTATAAGATATAAATAATGTTGCAACTTTTTGTAGGAATAAAAAGCAAATGAATAAAATGCGAAGATGTAAAATAGTTTTAAGATTCATGAGAAAACGCTTCAAATCCAAATATGGTATCAGCACTTCCTGCAAACACGTGAACTCATTAACATATTTTATATCTATTATTTGTCAGTGTAGGTATTTTATACCTACATTATTAATATAGGTATAAATTAATTTAACATTAAGATAGAAATTATTAATTAATATAGGTAAAACTAATCTACAGATATTATTATTATTATTATTACAAAATTTAGCAATAGTAATTAAATTATTGCTAATATATTTAATAAATGTAATAGTTTCATTAATAATGTTAATAACAATTATTATTTATGTATTAAATAAATCAATAATTAATATAGCAATTTAACAGTATATAACACTGTTATATATTAAGTTATTTTTAATATTATTTTAAGAATATATTTCATATTCATAAAATAATCAATATTACAGTATTATTATCATTAGTAGTAGTGTTAACAATACTACTACTAATAGTGTTGCTTTATTATTTATAGAAGTGATCATATAAATTTTTATTTTTATTTTTAAGGATTGTTAATGAATTTCATCAAACATAATTATTTTCTAACATGATGATCCTATCTCTTAATTAAGTTACTGAAATTAAAGTTTTGATTTTCAAACCTTTTTAACATAAAACCGTGTCTCTTATAAACATTGTGTTGATTTAATTTTAAGAGTTTTATCAGGAAATCCAGATATCTGAACCATGTGTTCCCCACCAGGCTGGACCTCGTTCTTCGCCGCCACCTCCTCCGCCCCCGTCCTCAGGTCTGGACCCGCCTCCACCGCCACCAGCAGAAAAAGAAACCCCCTCCTCTTTTTCCTCCTCCTCTTCCTCCTCCTCCAAGAGAACCAAGTTTCGCCCCCCTCCACTCAAAAAGACCCCCGACTCTCATGACAAGTGAGCATCTTTATAAACAAGCTCTAAAAGCAGAAAATAACCACAAAAAAAACAGGATTTCAGACATATTTCCTGCTGATTTTGGATGATAAAAAAATTGAAAATCTGCCTGGTTCTTTTTAAAATCTGCTCATAAAAACACATTCTGAGGATGAGGCAGGACTCCCATCTGTTAGCACTCATTTTGGAGCAGTGCTGCATCCTTTTAGAGCCAACTTCCAGCTTCATAAGGCTGTAGTGGGAGCTCTGTTTACTGCGTGTGTGTGTGGGCAGAGTGCTGCACCCTGGATGTGCTTTATTTAGGCCGCTGGGAAGAGGAGCGGAAGACGCAGAGAGAGAGAGGAAGAATAGCAGAAGTAGCCCTGAATGATTGAGAAAACACTCTGAGGAGATTCCCGGTGTATTTTAACCAGATCAGATCCTTGAGTTGGACTAAGGGTGTTCAAAGTGGGGCTTGGGGGCCATTTGTGGCCCCCCAGGTGATTTTGTGACCACCCAACCACAATTAAAGAATATCTTAAATAAATCAGGACAAATCACAACTTTTAAAGGTGACTTAATCTGCTTTCTTGAACAGTTTAGGACAGGTCTATGTATACAAAACATGTTCATGACAAAGTCATTTGTAGCTAATGAGATTTTTTTTGTCTACTCAGTTCAGAATGAGGGCTTCTTGTCACTTTATATCCAAATAAGCTGGTGCTAACCCTGCCTCCAACTCAACATCTACACTCGCATGTGAAAATGGCTGCAAACAGATGCACAGTTATACAACCGTACATCTTTGAAAAGCATTAGTAGAGCCTCCTGCATAACAAAACAAAACACTCGTCTTTTCCAGTAACCATCATACAGCACATAGAGCAGTAGAACCAGCTGACCAAATGTGTTGGAGCTCAGCTTGGGTTGCTAGGTAACGGGGCTGGGTGTGGCTGCCGTTGCTAAGTAACGGCACTGTGCCCGTGGAATGTGACTTAACAATTGGGAGGTTTTTGAAATGGCTTGTTTAACAGGCAAACAGAAAACATCGGCTTATTACCAAACAAACTGCAGAGTATTTTTTTTTTTTTAATGTTGGAACATTTTAGAAGCAGTTGAAAGTCAAAGCAAATGAAAGTACAACAATGTGAAGAAAAAAAATTATTTTGCTGAAAGAGGTCCAGTTTAGATTAATTAAGACACATGATGACTTTTAAATTAAAATCTATTCACAAAGATATTAGATGCAACACAAAGTAATCTTGTCCACGTTTTATGGTTTCCTTTTGTTGTCATGGTAACTAGGACCACATCAACTCATTGTCTTGGCCTCTAAAGTTCACCTCGGTGAACCCAAATCTGCGTTTAATTGCTGCTTTCTTTAATCGAGTTCAGAATTATAAGCAACTGAATGCCTTTCATTTAACAAGGAAAACATGAAAACCACTTGAAATTTTCCATCTACAATCTCGTTCCTACAAAAAATAAAAATATGATTACTTTATTTGCCCAATATAAATAGTTCATGCTTAGTTTATGATTGAGAAGGTAAAGACAACTAAAGTCAGAGTATTCTTAGTGATGTTAGTTTTTGTCAGCTGATGAAGCGGCCATGTTTTCATCTTCAGGGTTTTGTCAGAGACGTTGTTTGAGGAGCGCTTTGCTGAGCTTCCAGAGTTTAACCCAGAGGAAGTTCTTCCGTCGCCCACTCTGCAGAGCCTGGCCACTTCTCCAAGAGCCATCCTGGGAAGCTACCGCAAGAAGAGACGCAACTCCACCGGTGAGATGGATCTGCAAGACTTTTATTTTCTTCTTTTATTTGGATCCCCATTAGTTGCAGTTTCCTGAAACTTCACATTTTCTTTCTTCAACATATACATTTGGTGGATCTCTCCAGATCTTGACGGGGCAGCAGAAGACCCCGGCTCCCCCAGAAGGAAGACCCGCCGTCTCTCCAGCTGCAGCTCGGAGCCCAGCACCCCAAAAAGCGCTGCCAAGTGCGAGGGAGACATCTTTACGTTCGACAGACCAGGTACGACTGTTGGAGAGTCGCCTCCAGGTCACTCCAAGTGCAAAACACAAAATCTTACCAAGTATTTTTGGTCTAGTTTCTAGTGCAAATATCTTTGTGTACTTGAAATAAAACAAAATTAACTTAGGTAACTTTTAGGCAAGATATAGCAGTTTGTTTTAAGTCAGTAATTTCTTAATATTAAGGAAAAAGTACTAGCTCCACTAGCAGATTATCTCACTAAAAACAACACATTTTCCCCATATGAAATAATCTGCCAATAAAACTAGACATTTTATTCAATATTAAGGGTTTATTAACTTAAAACAAGCTCCTACATCTTGCTGAAAAGTTACTTCTACTTTATTTTATGTTATTCCAAGTACCAACATATTTGCAATATGGAAACTAAACATAAATTATTGGTAAGATTTTGTATTTTTGCAGTGGAACCTTCAGAGGCACATAAAGACAGTTACAAAGTCAGTCTTCTACTATATGCATTTAAATTGACGATGGCTTTTGGAAATTTCTATTACTTGTTTCATAACTGGTGACTGTGTTATGTTTTTATGCTGTAAATCACTTTGAATAATAATACTTAGTAAGATTTTATTTTATGTTTTTGCAGTCAGAGGATGTATGAACCATTTTGTGAGGTTGTTTTTTTCCCAGCAGGTCCGGAAAGCGACGTCCCCCTGGGAGACCCGGACAGGGTTCCGTACTCGTCTCTGCGGAGGACACTGGACCAACGTCGCGCGCTGGTCATGCAGCTCTTTCAGGAACACGGCTTCTTTCCTTCAGGTAGATCCATTGTTTTCTTCAGGACCTGATCAAATAAACTTGATTGATTAATTGATTGATTGAACATTGTCCTCCTCTTCTCTGTCTCGTCTCTGCAGCTCAGGCCACGGCTTCTTTCCAGGCGCGCTACCCGGACACATTCCCCACCAAGTTGTGTCTGCAGTTGAAGATCCGCGAGGTTCGTCAGAAGATCATGCAGACAGCGACGCCGGGGACGCTCGAGTCGTCTGAAGCTGGGCTCGCCCCGTCCCACGGCCAATCAGCGCGGGACGATGGCGGGACGGATAATCAGGGAGACAAAGGCCAAAACTTGGAGGAACCGAAAAACGAAGGATCGTAAAAAAAAAAACAACAACAAAACGGAGGAGATCAAGAATCAGGAAAATAATTTCACTGAAAGATGAAGAGAGAAGGGTGTGTGGCACTGATTTCCACTAGACCTGGGCAAAAATAAGACTCCTCAAGACTAGCTTTGATTGTCTAATCTTAATGTGTGGGAACCACAGCAAGTGCTTCTTGAATTTCCTTTCGCCCTGAATGTTGCCCAGGTCTTCACTCAGCACATTGCAGCAGTTTGGGAGTCAAACTCTGCGATACACACTCTCTATCTCTCTGGTACACACACACACACACACACACACACAAACCAAATCAGACTGTTACACTTGGTTGTTGCCGCAACCAAGGACACGACACACAAAGGCACTATGTCACTTACCTTACCGTGCAGATGCAGTTTGCTGTTGCCAGCCAGCCAGCCACCCCTCAGATGCCATCGACCTGACCTCTGACCTCCTCAGCACCGTGGTCGGGCTGCAAACACAACTCCAACGACCTCCACTGATAACTCACAGCCCCTCGATGCTGCAGGACAGACAGCGCACACACACACGAAGATAATCAACCCGGGTCGGAGTAAGCCATCGGCCTGCACCGTTTCACGTGATTGTAGAGAGTCGGAGACACAGAGTCGGGATGTAGTGACCAATCTTTGCACCTTCAGTTGTTGCCATTACGACGGACGGAGCCGGATATCTGAGTCTGTATGAGATTATGTAAAGATTTGGAGGCATAAACTCCGGAAAAGCAAGATCTAAACCAAACTTCTCAGAAATGACATTGCTTTTCTTCTCGTTATCGTTGCCGTGGAAATAACCAGTTTTACCGTGGCCTGTTTTTTCTCTCTGTCTCTCTCGTGGCTCTTATTGTGTTTCTTCTCCAGCATAAAAACTTTTAAAAAAGAAGAAGAGAAAGAAAGAAAGCGGAAAACTGGACGAAGAATGGGATAAATCCGTCTGCGCCCTCCCTTTCCCACCCGGACTCAGAAACAGGGCGGGGCGGGGTTTGGTTTTGTAAAGAAAAACAAAAAAATCGTCGAAATCAGGTGTTTGCACAATTTGTGCGGCCTCTTGTTGTCGAGGGGGGGGTCATCACAAGTTCAATCAGGAAAGTATTGTTTTTAAGAGATTGTTTTAGTAAAAACCTCGTTCCGTATGTTTTCCCAACCTATCGTTCCCTCCCCCATTCAAAGATTTGTTAGAAAGTGCCCTTAAGCACTGGTCCCGGGTCAAGCGCTATGTAGCTCAGGATGGTTCTGGTTAGGGTTCAGTTCAGGGAAAGCAGATCCTAGACCAGCCCTGGAGGGCAAAACCTGGAGCCCTCCCACCCCTTCTCCTTTTCTCTCTCTTCCTCTCGTCTCGACACTTTATGCTTTCCCATCAAATGGTGCAATAGGACATTTATTTTTTTTGGAAATAGGTCTTTGTTTTGGGCGGGGACGGGCAAGGCTTTGTGCCATAGATATTAAATTAAGAGCAGCACTGCAAAAACACAAAGACAATCCTGGTCCTGGAGGGCCGGTGTCCTGCAACTCTTAGACGTCTCCCTGGTCCAACACACTTGAATCCAATAACTGAATCACCTTCTAAGTGCAGTCAGGTTCTCCAGAGTCCTGCTAATGACCTCATTATTTGACTCAGGTGTGTTGCAGTAGAGACACATCTAAACGTTGCAGGAGACCTCGAGGCCTGGGGTTGCCTGCCTCTGCAGCGTCTAGTGCAAATATCTTAGTACACTTGAAATAAAACACAGTAGCTTACAAATGACTTTTAGCAAGATATAGGAGCTTGTTTTAACTGCAAAAACACAAAATATGACAGTGTTTTCATTCTAGACTCTAGTACAAGTATCTTTATATGCATTATTTTGTTCTATTCTTCCCGTTAAATGAAAGTTTATTTGTACACCATATTTCAGAAATAAGGCAGTGCTCCATAAAAACTTAACACAGCAACCAATTATGAAACAATCATCATCGAATGACAAAAGACTGACTTTGTATCTGTCTTTCTGTGTCTCTGAAAGTTCCTCTGAAAAAACACAAAATCCTAAAAATAATTTTTCTCTAGGTGTTATTGTAGATATCTTAGTGCACTTAAATTAAGACAAAAATAACTTAGAAGTAACTTTTCAGTAAGTTATAGAAGCTTATTTTATGGCATTAATTTCTCAATATTGATGGAAATATTATCGTCCCGCTGGCATATTATTTCACCTATATATGGGAATAATGTCTTGTTGTTAGTGAGCTTGTACTTTTTCATCAATATTAAGAAATTTTTCACTTAAAACAAGTTAATGTATCCTGCTGAAAAGTTACATATAAGTTAGCTTTATCTTATTTCAATTGGACTAGAAACTACTCTTTGTAAAATTGTGTTTTTACAGTGAAGTCAATAATTCCTTAATATTGATTTAAAAGGTAGTAAACATTTGAACTTATAATATGGGGGAAAACAGTTTGTTCCACTTAAAACTAACACTTTTTCAATCCAAATTAAAAAATATTTTATTGATCCCAAAGGAAAATAATATTAATTCAGAATTCTTCAGAGTTATTGTAGATGGTGATGGCTGTGGGCAGGAAGGAGCTCCTTCCTTCCCGGTCTGCAACAGTCTGTGTTGCAGTGAATTTGAAGAAGCCTCTGACTGAAGCCTTTTTCTGGGTTGAGTTGTTGATCATTTTCTTGATGTTATTTAAAATCCTTCTCCAAAAGTTCATCAATATCAATGAATTATTGACGTAAAACAACTTCTAAATCTTGCTAAAACGTTACTTATGTTAATTTTCTTTTATTCCAAGTGTCTTATTCAAGATATTTGCACTAAAAACTAGGCCACAAATACATTGTAATACTTTGTGTTTTTGCAGTACACTCTGAGAGGAACGAGCTGTTGTGATGAACGATGGTTTAAAAAAAAAATTGCAAAAAAACAAAAAAGAATCACAAATATTGTCATTGTTGAAGAGATAGAGAGCATAACTTACTAAAAGTCAACGACAATTATTTGAATAGCACTTTTTTGGCTCTTTGCTTCTTTGGTGAAGAGCGGAGCGGGGGTAGTTCTTATTATGGGTATCTCTTTTATTTCTCTGTATACATATGGATGTGTGACAAAATATATATAAATATATTACAGGTATTTCCATATTTGTGCATCTATGTCTGTGTTTTGGGGGATGTGTATGTTTTTGCACATGCAGGCAGGTCTCCTTTCACCTCTCAGCAACATCATCGTCAGCATATTTTTCTGTATTCCTACTCAAGAGACGGTATTTTTATAGTCACCGTGACTATTTTCTCAGCCATCTAGACTGTTAATAAACTCAGCTGATTCAGGAGACATATATAAATATATATAAATATCACATATGCAGGAGATTCATTTGAGTACATATATGAATAAACACACACAGGTTAATAGTAGGCTATCAGATTATGTCACTATGGGGGTTCTTTAGGGCTGTTAAGTGTCGATCTGCGTGCATGTGCAATCACATGCGCTCTTGCACACGCCCTCACAGACATGCATGCACTCACACACATGTATGCGTGTACACTGTATGATTGTGCTTCTAAAATAAGCCTATCCTTACTTTGGAGAAGGAATTTGTAGGATGAGCAATGTGAGTATTATCTCATAAGCAGGCATGTTGACCATGTGCAATATTTCTAAATGACAACAAAAAGAAACTAAATATTAAAGATCTAACACAATGCCTTGTGTTGTTGAGTTTTTATCTGTAGTTTGCATCTCTTCCAACATTTAAAATATGTTTAAACCAAGCAACCTTCTAGATAAATATTTAAAAGAACCAGGTATAGTTTTTTTTTATGTAAATACATCATTTTTTATTTTTGTTTGGCAATATTTGCACTAGATTTCCACAAAAATTTCCTTAAAAGTACCAGTAATGATTTATTATTTATTTTCTTTAGTCATTCTTTAACCTTTTCATACACAGTTGAAAGAAGAAAACCAAAAAGCAATGGCAAAAGAAAACAACTGAACAGAACTAAGAGAAATAAACGGTATTTAAATTCCTGTAGACTAAGAGTCTGTAAACCAGTGCTTCTCAATTCCAGTCCTCAGGCCTCCTGCTCTGCATGTTTTAGATGCACCTCTATTCCAGAACAGCTGATTCAAATGATTGCATGATCATCAAGGGAAGCCTGTTAATCACCCACATATTCAATCCAGGTGTGTGGCATGAGGGAAACACCTAAAATATGTAGGGCAGGGGGGCGTGAGGACCGGAATTGAGAAACACTGCTGTAAACAAACTTGTAAAAGACAATAATTGTAGTCAAACGCTATTTGTTTAGTAAATTGTTTTTTATACTTTTTTTTTTTTAATATAATTTGAAGAGTGAAAAATTATGAATGTGCTTTTAGATGTGCTTTGAAAATGACTACAAACTTCCTAAGGTAGATATTTGTCTAAATTTATAAGCTGACTTTTTAAAAAAAATCCTGTGACATTTGTCACATGATAAATGAGTCCTAATGGCTCTCATGTGGGCACAATGACTGACAAAAATCTATAAATATAAATTGAAAAACAACATAGATTCATAATATAATTTTTCATTTACAAGTTCTTTCCAGAAAAATTCTAAATTTATCTCAACATTTCTAAGTTTTTTAGTGGAAAATTTGCTCATTTTTTTTCCTTTTGCAGTGGCCCTAAAGTATGGGTAGATTATCTTAAATTGGGATATTCGGGAGTTGTAAATGTTAATTATTTTTGTTTGATATTTAATGTTTTGTTTGATAATTAGTGTTCAAATTGCTAAGGGTTTTAAAGAGCCTCAGAGCCGCCTCGTACTCCATTTCCCAGGTGGCATTGCGGGAGCTCCGTTTCTAGGTGTCTAGCAACAGCTTTCAGCCCAGACAGCTGGCGGCGGCAACTGGAGCGCTATTTTATAACATTATTTGCTGCTGCTTGTTCATAATTATTAGTCAATAAGCTGAAAACAGTGGGAAAAATAACTCTGACCTCTGCTCAGAGATATGAGCGGCAGCGGGCGGCCCAGGACCAGCTCGTTTGCTGAGCCGCCAGGTGTTCCAGGAGCCCTTGCAGCCTCCGCCGGATCAGCCGCTGCCGTGGGGAGCAGCACAGGAAAGTCCGGGGTCCCGCAGGCCTCCGGCAGCAGCTCGTCGGGATGCTCGAACCTTAAGCTTTCCAGTAAGTTATTTATACATATTAGTTCTTAGCTTCAACTTTTATCCCTTGCATATATTGCAGTAGCAATTTTAATGTTGAAAAAATAACTAGATACAGAGAAATGTCATTTTCTGTCTGTGTAACGAATAGCTAGCATGCTAACAAGATTGCTAACAAGTTCGTTAGCACGACAGGTTTTTAAGGGTTTTTTTCCCCAGTTGGAATAGTTACTATGCTAACGAACTTATTAGCATGCTAGCTAGCCTGGCTGTTTTAGCCACTTGTTTTGTTAGTTCCCGGTCCGGATGATATCACCTCCTCCCTCCGCTGTGACTCCAGTTCAGAAGATCATTATAACGCCAGGCTATCGGCTGATCATCTGAATTTAAAATATAAAACCATGTCTGGCGGGGCTCGGGTTAATTTTACTGGGGTCAGATGGGAGTGAGAACATGAATCAGTAGGTGGTTCTTTGTGGCAAAGCCAGGCTCGGGTAACTTGGATGCAGCATCGACTGGGCTCTTTTGTTGGTGTTCGTGTGAGAGGAGCATCAGCTGCCGGTCTGGCTCGCCTGGGGTTGGGTCAGGGCGGACCGATGCTCACCCACCAAGGTCACCTGTGGGGCGAAGACTCGGCAGCAGGTGGCCGATGCCTGGAGGATGCAAGTGATGCACGTCCAGCTTCAAAGCACTGATGCCTTCTGGGATATCAATGAGTTTGTTTCCCTACTCGGAAACTAATATGAAACATATCAATTTCATTTTAAATGTTGTATCTCATGTCATCACAATACATTCAAAGAGTCTTTGTGGTAGCAGTCTGTCTTCCAATGAATCTGAAGTAGCCTCTGACTGAAGAAGTCTCGTGACTCTCCTGACATGTTAATAATTCAGTATTTGGGTGATGAGATATTTTAAAGTAGCAATTTCTTGGAATACTTTGTCAAATAATATATCTTCACATAAGAGGCTAAAGTTCAGTCTATATTTTATAATTTCTGTATTGTGAGTGAATCAAGTAAGGCGTGGTCACAGTATTCAAAGCTCAAGTAAGTTGTTTGTCTAGGATCTTAATTTCTGGATTCCTGGTTGTTTTCCAAATAAAATCCACATGGTCCAATTTATCCCACAGCTAGTTTGTGCTGGCATACCCTAATCACATTTTAACTCCAGTTCAAAGTAATATGTCACAAATATATTATCATCGCAGGACCGGTGTGCAACATGCATATCGCTAAGTCCTTAGCGATCTGTAGACTTAGTGGAGTGATTGTTGCTAATATATTCAAAGTGTTAGCTGGCTAATATTAAAATACTAAAAGTCACAAAAAAATGGAGATGTGTTGAGAAATGAAGATGGACGACTATCACAGGCAATATTATCATGTATCGCAATTATTTCTCGGACAATTTATCATCCAGATGTATCATGACAGTCCTAAACACAATACTGAAAGATTGTCTAATGTTGTGCAGCCTTTGTTTAAATCAGTAAAATATTAAACCTTTATTTCTTTGCATTTTAGGGATTTGGAAGTGGTAAATTACTTTTACATATTTGTAAAACACACTAGATGCAAAAAGAAAAGAAAATTGTTGTGAACATTGAGGGTGGGTTGACGTATGTTAGGAATGTTTGTCTTTAAGACACTATAAGTGATGATGTAGTAGGTTTTTCCTGCAATTTGGTAGAAAAAAGGGTTTGAAGCATTTCCTCTGTTTGTCTTGATGGAAATGTGTCGACTTGAAAAATGCAACATGGTCATTTCTCCCCAGTAATTTAAGGTTTTAAAGGATTTTCAAGGCTGCAGAGCCTGGAAGAAAATGTAGATTAAAACTTGGAACAAACCTTTTGGTACGGTTTATGACTGAGAATATTAAATACTGTGGAAAAAATTCCAAAATTGAGGAAAAAGTGGAATTTGATATTAAAAAATGGCACAGCTACCAGGATTTTACTTATCTACTTCTTTATGTTTGTCCAGAGGATGAACCTTGTAGGACTCAGTGACCCGGGTTAGCTGATACCGATACCAGCAGTGTTGGGGTTAGATGAGCAGCATGCTTCATGGACTGATGCAGAAGACAAAGATGTCGGCCTGTCATGATCACAAATTGTCCCAGAAATTATAATAACACAATTTTCAGCCAAAATAATAGCAGTAATGGCTTATTTAAGTGTACCCACCCAAGATAATAAAAAAAGCACTAATTTCTAAAGGACATTTAACACCGAAGCTGGAAAATATTTTAAATAAATAAAACAATCAAAATAGCATTATTAAAGTTGATTATGAAAATTTCATTTCAAGAAATAACCGTTCGACTTCGACGGGGAAAACAGGCAAAAGGGGAAGGCAGCGTAAACTAATTACTTCATACCGAGTATAAAAAATTTGCAGCAGTTCTCAAAATGGCGACTTTTCAGTGATATTAAACTGGATAGTCTCTTTAACGACTGTTATCATATGAACTTTTTTCTACATTAAAAAAAATTTAGAAAACAAACGTTTCTCATAATTCTCACTTTTTTAAAATTATAATTCATTATTCTCAAATATATATATATTTTTTCTTTATTTTTTTACTCCATAATTCTGACTTTTTTTTCTTTTTTTTTTTCCTCAATTTTTTTTTTTTTCCGGAATTTTTTTAATCTTCTGAGAAAAAGTCATGTTTTTTTAGTGGGCTTTATTATCTTCTGTGGATTATTTTTTATAAAGCGTGAGAAATGAAATGGTTTTTAATTCGTATTGCTGATTTTCAAGCTAATGAGTTGTAGCCCATCTGTTTTTTTTTCTGTGATGTAAGACACATATCCAGGTCGGTGGTACTGTTTGTAGCTTAATTAATTTTTCATTTAATAAATTAAACAGTATTTAGTTGCAGTTAGTATATATTGATGTACACATAAAAATCAGCCTAAGGAATGCATTGTAAAATGTAAACATGTGAAATATTCTTGAAATAACTCCTCATCCTGCCACACATGCCTGCATCCCTGAATGAGTCAATAAATTAGCTCCAGCTGGCATTACAAGAAATAAAATATTATTAACTATAAATTAGTTAATTAGATGTTGGACTTTTCCTTTGAAGCTGGATTGGATAGAATAATCCTTTTAAATGCTGGCTGGCATCACTGAACGAAGCTCTTCAGAATAAAGACAATGTTGGCCTAGTTTTGCGGCTTCCCAGGTTAATTAGTCACACAGCCATGAATATGAACTCTGCCATTCTGTGTATTAAAATCCATCCAACTTAAATACTCCTCCAGGCAGCAGAGAGAAGGTCCAGCTACTAGACACCATAATAATTTTATTTTTAACATATTTTTAGACTTTATCCCTCAATGTTTGATTAAACCTGTTGTTGCTTGTTGCCTAGGAGACCTTGGGAAGGTGACGACGGTTGTAGCGACACCGGGTCAAGGTCCAGACCGCCCACAGGAAGTCTCCTACACAGACATCAAGGTGGCTGTTTGCTCTCTTTCGCTCTTTAATCACGGCCAAATGTTCCAGGTCACTGAAATGTTGGACTGCAAATAATGCCAAAGACTTTTAATGATTTATTTAGCTGCAAATAGAAAAACTTTTCCATCCAGATGTTTTTCCTGGGTGGTAAATAAATAAATAAGACTTTAATTTGTGACTTGGAGCTTTACATTAGACATTTTCAGATTATTTTTGCTATGAAGTCAAATGTGTAATCTCTTGATGGGAGTTTGCAGAAGCTACACTATTGTATGGAGAACAAATTATGTCAAAATTGGCTATAAATAAATGGCTTGACCAACATGTACCAAATATTGCATCCACAGATAAAAGAAAAAAAGATGCTTATTTGTTTCTTAAGTTAACAATTATCACTATTATTAATTTTCTATTCAACTTCCTACTTTTAGTATTGATTTGGATCAATACTAATTTCATTATTTATTTTTTGTAATTATATTCTTTATTTAGGGAAGAACGGGACAGGAGAAAATGTATGTGATTAAAAAAGTAATATAATTACAGAATATGAAAACAAAATTTGAAAAATAATGGAATGAAATAGATAGTATTAGAACTATTCACCTGGAAATAAATTGGAAAATTAAGTCATAATCATAATTGAATATTGTTAACAATATCAAACAAAATATTGTCGCACTGTTTAATAAGTTTAGAATGTTTTTATTTATTTTTTTTGGATATGATATTTGGCACATTGATCACTATATTTAGTCACATTTATTTCCATATTTATTGCTTATTTTGGCAGGTTCAGTCCTCCGTATTATTGGTAAAAGGTCAGGAATCTGAGTTTCTTCTGCTAAAACTGGAAAAATGACATCATGTTTGTCAAATCGAGTCGACTCACTGAAACTAAAACTGGACGTGAAGCTGTTAGTCAGGTTTTCTGTTGCTTTAATAGATTCCAGAATAGAGCTCAGAAACCAGTAGCTCTCCTCAGCCTTTACTGGTCTGACTGGTGTTCTGCAAATCCCGGCAGGTTATTGGGAATGGCTCATTTGGCGTTGTGTACCAGGCTCGGCTCATCGACAACCAGGAGATGGTGGCCATTAAGAAAGTCCTGCAGGATAAGAGGTTTAAGGTGAAGCTTTGGTCTGGACTTTATTTTAATCTGTTGGGTCTTTTATTTTGGAAAAACTGCTTCATTTGTTTTTCTTTTTTTTTCAGAACCGGGAGTTACAGATCATGAGGAAACTGGATCACTGCAACATCGTCCGTCTGCGATATTTCTTCTACTCCAGCGGCGAGAAGGTTTGGTGGAAATGTCCATCCGTCTTTTCAGCTTCCAGACTTTTTGTCTTTGTCTTCAATCTTTCTTTTTGTTTCTGTCTTTCATTCTTTTCATCTTAGTCCTGTTTTCTGTCGGTCTTCTGTTTTCATGCTTTCCCTTCCTTTCTTGGTTCTTTCTTCCTTTTTCTCTTGTTATTTTTGTCTTTCTTTTATTGTCTTTTTTCCCGTTTTTCTTTCAGTGTTTCTTTTTGTCTTTCTGTATTTGTCTTTCAGTCTGTACTTCTGATGTTTTCTTTTTCTGTTTTTCTTTCTTTTCCTTCTTTCGGTTTTCTGTCTTCATCTTTCTGTCTTTGTTTTTTGTCCTTTCTTTTTGTCTTTATTATCTCATGCTTTTGTTTTTCTTTCTGTTTTAAAAATGCCGTTGATACAGTGAACGTGTAGAAACTGCTCCTTGCTCTCCTGTGGTTCAGTAGTTTGTTGCTATAAACTGAAGCCATAATTTATTTCTGTAAACATGTTTTAAGATTCTCTTAATGTTTTTGTAATATTTAGCTTCAAACAACTTGACGTAAATCTTTCCCGGCAGCTTGTTTTGTTTTTAACGCCTAACTCTTTTCTATCCGTGACAGAAAGACGAGGTTTACCTCAACCTGGTGCTGGATTTTGTCCCTGAGACGGTCTACCGGGTCGCCCGCCACTTCAACAAAACCAAGAGCATCATTCCCATCATTTATGTGAAGGTAAAAATGTCGTCAGACATCAGAAGTTTGGTTTTTCTGATGTGACCTGCTGTCTTTCTCTGCTCAGGTCTACATGTACCAGTTGTTTCGCAGCCTGGCCTACATCCATTCGCAAGGCGTTTGCCATCGAGACATTAAGCCGCAGAACCTCCTGGTCGACCCGGAAACCGCCGTCCTCAAGCTGTGCGACTTCGGCAGGTGAGTGGCGGGCGATGGCGGTCTCTGTTGAAGTGTTTCTGCCATTTTGATGGTTTTCTGTCCTCAGTGCCAAGCAGCTGATTCGCGGCGAGCCCAACGTGTCCTACATCTGCTCGCGGTATTACCGTGCCCCGGAGCTCATCTTCGGCGCCACCGACTACACGGCGAACATCGACATCTGGTCAGCCGGCTGCGTGCTGGCAGAGCTGCTGCTGGGTCAGCCCATATTCCCCGGGGACAGCGGCGTCGACCAGCTGGTGGAGATCATCAAGGTGAGGCTGACCTCTGACCTTTAATTTAGGCATGTATGGAGTCACACTGATGCCCAAAAACCCAGAGGAGCGTTTGGTTTGCTTGCTGTGATGCATTCATGTGCCTGCAGATAAATGGGAAACAGAGCTTTTCTTTCATCAGTTCTTTCTTCCATTATTTCTTAGTGGTTCTTGGCAGGAATGTGACTCCATATTACTTAATTCTTTCAAGAATTCACGCTGACTTTAATTTTAAGCCTCTTGCATAATTAATGTTTTCATTATTGGTTTTTAGGTGCTGGGAACGCCAACGAGGGAACAGATACGAGAGATGAACCCAAACTACACAGAGTTCAAGTTCCCACAGATCAAAGCTCATCCATGGACCAAGGTGAGAAAACACTCAACTATTTTTGAATCTTTGGTTAAAACATGTTTGTTTTTCATTCAGTGGGTAGCTTTAAATTTTTACTTTGAATTTGGAATAAAATGCAGCTCTTTGGCGCCCTCTTTATGTGGCACCATCGTTGTTTTCCTCTTCAGGTGTTTAAACCTCGTACCTCTCCGGAGGCCATCACCCTCTGCTCCCGGCTGCTGGAGTACACGCCGGCGTCGCGGCTCTCCCCGTTGGAGGCCTGCGCCCACGCCTTCTTCGACGAGCTGCGCCAGCCGAACGCGCGGCTGCCCAGCGGACGCGAGCTGCCCCTGCTCTTCAACTTCAGCACCACAGGTCAGAGCCGCGTTCATCCTCACCGTTCTCCTCAGTTTCTGCATCTTAAGGAGAAATCTGGTGTTTGCTTTTGTGTGCAGAGCTCTCGATCCAGCCTCAGCTGAACTCGATCCTCATCCCTCCTCACGCTCGCTTGCATATGGCTGCTTCTGTCCACGGTGGGAAACCCCTTTTATCATTTAACCATCATCCTGTCGTATCATAGAAATGCCCACCACTCCTCTGAAATCACACCTGATTTGGATTTTATGTGATAGGCAAACATAAAATGTAAAGAATGGAGTTTTAAAAAACTTTTGCAAATTAAAATCTGAAAAGTGTGGCATACATTTCTTATCACTCCCCCCCTGAGTCACTACTACGTCTTTACCTGCTGATATTGCATCCCATTCCTCAGTAAGTCAGATCGTTTGTTTTCAAGTCTTTCCACAGATTCTTAGTTGAATTTATGTAGGCCTGAACTTTGACTAGGCCATTCTAATTTAAAAATAGCCCATATTTTATTTACATTGATCAGCTTTCACCTACATCTCTGTCCCTATTAAAGTACTGCAAAAAGTATTTTTGGTTTAGTTTCTGGTGGAAATAACTTGGTGCCCTTTAAAAAAGACGGGAAACAATTCCTGCCAAATATAGGAGTTTGTTTTAATCAATAATTCCTCAATATTGGTTAAAAATGCAGTAGTTCCACTGATTTTTTACTTGTAACAAAACATTTTTACTATGTTATAAGCTAACATGACCATGCCACCAGAGGAGTTTCGAGTTGAACATATTGACGCATAAAATTTTAATTTTTTTTTTAAATGCTTATATTTTTGTTTAAATGTTTTGGTTTTGACCTAATTACAGCTCTGAGTGTGTTGTTCTTTCAGCAAACTGCCTTTCCTTGAGTCTGTGTTCTCCAGTTAACAATTAATCGGTTACTAAATTAATTGACTGTTATTTCAATTAATTAATTCATCACAATTAATCATTTCAGCTCTAAAGTAGAGTGAAAAGAAACGCTGATTTCAAACTACAATTTCAGTTGAATTTGATTGGTAGGGATTGGTTCCCGAGGTAACGGGTCACCAAAGATTTAAAAACGTTGAAATCAATTCTAAAAAGTAGGAGTGGGAGTAAATGTGGCCTTTTTGTCTTTATTAGTGAGACAGATGCATGTTGTTGCTGTTTTTAGACACAAGATGGCAGCATTGCAACAACAGAAAAACGAGATTGGCTGAAACGTTTCACTGTCTTTCCTCAGATGGTCCCGGTTCAGATTCATCTCACCACAGTTTGCTTCCTGGACCCGTGAACAGCATGTGAAGGGCGAACCAATGTCTACCTGCAGGCCTCTCTTTCTCAGACACACACACACACACACACACACACACACAAGCTCTCTCTCTGCTGCTTTCTGTCCACTCTATAATCTGTCTCTGTACAGTAAATCTGTTAAGACTGTTAACTCTCTAGCTGCCGGGATGGAAACGGCAGGAGGTTGTTGTAGACACACACACACACACACACACACCCCCCCGGTGTGGTGGAATGAGGAGGTTCAATAGTCGGGGCTGGTCCTCTGAAAAGAACGTTTTTAATCCACGTTTTGTTTTTATTTATTTACCACGTGGTCAAACGTTGATTATTCTTTTTAAAATCAGATAATTTTTTATTCTTGCGTGTTTTTAAAATGTTTGGAAAATCCAACCCAGAGTTTTGGTGTAAATGAAAACCTTCTAGTTCGGATCAGTTTGGCAGGCAGCAGCCACAGAAATCCACTTTAGTCGTGTTTCTCACCTCTTTCTTTTGAATTTAGTTTTAATTTAGGATGAAGTGAATTTGTTGAAAAGTTAGCATTTATATGCAGTTGAGATTTTTGTGTGGTTCGCTGAACAACAGAGAAACGCCAGACCATTGTTGAATCTGAAAACGCTTTGCAAAATGACTTCCAGCGACGCCTTTGGCTGTTTCTGATTAATTCTGTCTTTAAACGCATCGGATTTGTCTTGATTCAGTGACGCCCGATTTTTGTGCCGTTAAAACATCTGTCTGAGCGTGCAAAGACCGAACAGCCTGTGTTTTTTATTTTTTCTGAAAATGGAGTAAGATGTAGAAATGAAATGGTCTGAATATGAACCCTGCTGCATGCCGCTCCACATCTCAGGTTGTTTAAATGCCAGAGGAAAAACAGGGCTGGTCTGTGGAGACTTTGCTTTAAAATGACAGGTTAACGAAAGATTTTACGTTAATTTAGCCTTAAACTATATAGAAAAAATACAAGGGAGTATTAGGGCCTCGCTAAGAAAATAAAACAAGAATAAATTCAAAAATACTTTATGATCCCAGAGGGAAATTAAAGAAGTCATAATGTTGTGATTTTATTCTTGCATGACTTTATTCTCACGCAAGTTTATTCTCTTACAAGATTAATTTATTCATATTATGAATTTATTCTCATTTTAACTTTATTATTGTAATTTCATGACTATCTTTTAATTTTATTTATTTTTAATTATTTATGACCCTATTACGCTGGAACATAAACACTGGATGTTATTGTTATCAGTTAGCATCTGTTGGTGAGTTTAACAACTTTACAACACAAAAATACTTATATTAACGTTAAAATGTTCAAGCACTTCTGATTGGAAACGACTGGCCATTCTTGCGTTGCTTCGGTGTGGAGTGCGCAGCGTAGTTTCTTGGTTCTGTTCCTCTGCTGTGGCAGATCATTAGTGCCCCCTGTGGTTGAAAGTGGTAGCTGCTTTTGACTGCCCAACCTGCTGGATGAAAGATTAACTTTGGTTTCTGTAGAAACCTGAGACGTTAAAGTCCTCTTATCCAGCCATCCTCATTCTGAGCCTCCAAAATGTTTATCTTTTATCAGTTCAGGGTTTTTATTTGCATTTATTTTGGTTTATTTGCTTTTAAAAGCGAGCTGCAGCCCCTCAGAATCGAGCAGCTTTAAGATTGCGATTTTACTGCGTATCTGACAGAATAAATAAAAGCTTTTAGAGAGAAAAACACATGTAGAAATCCAGCGAATGTAAATCCTTGTGTTTGTGTCTGAGATTCTTGCTGCGGTCCGAACTGTACGGTACCGGTGTTAGTCAGCAGAGCAGAACACGTGAAAGTTCGTAGTGTAGCGTGTTTGAACCATACGGGCCGCCTGGTGTTTCGCGTTGCTGCCAGCTGGTTTCTAACCGGCAACCTCCGGGTCTGATGAGGTCACTGCCGCCGACATCCTGCTTTCTTCCTTGCCCAGCGGCCGCGCCGCCCTTCATCCCTGCAGGGGGCGCTCACGCTCAGAGCTGTCCAGATTACTGCGGCAATGAAAAAGCGTGAAATGAAAACAGATAAAATAAATAAAATCCCTGCAGGGAGGAAATCAGGCGTGTAGCGCCAGTTTTTCTCCCACAGAAGCCATTTATTTCCTTATTGCACATGTAAATATCACTGATTTTATTTCATTTGATTGCAGACAGAGTTGGTTATATTTGACCTCCCTCATTCTGTCGACATCTTAGTTTGTAAATAGTTTTTTTTTTTTCTTTTTTTTTCTCCACGATTCAAAATGTAAATACTGCAAAAAAGCATAAAACAACCTCTCATCATGTTTGCAGATGATGTTTTTCTCTCTTTCTGTCGTTTTGTAAAAACTGTGAAGAATCTCAGCTGTTCTCCTTCAACCAGTCCGATCCGGGTTTGATCCGGTCCTGTCTGGTTCTGATCCAAAATATCGTCTTCCTCCAACCAAACGAGACTTAATGTAGTCAGTTTGGGTCTAAAGTCAAACAGATTTATAAAAATTGTTTCCTTTTTAAATTTTTAAAACTGCACCCTTTTTTTAAAAATTATTTTTCAAACATTTGGAGCATTTTCTGCAATTTTTTATTTTTTTTTCCATTTCCAGAATGATAAAATTTGTATTTTTGGGTTTTTATTTAAATATTCTGGACATCATGACACAACGCAGCGCTGAAAAAGAAATCCAAGTTGAATTATCCTAGATAAAAATTAAGATTCTTTTTTCCACTTTTTGTTGCAAATTTCCCTAAATAATTGAAGTGATGTTTTGGCATCTGAACTGAACCTGTTTTAAGAATCATGAGCCCATTTTTAAAGCCATGATCTCAGGACAATAAAATAAAGATTTGTTATAAAAAGTTTTAGATTTTTCTGTTTCTTTTTTTTTCTTTTTACTTATTTATTTTTTCAAATAATTGAGATTTGAATACTTAAGATTATATAATTATGAATAAAGTTGAGAAGCTATAATGTATTTCCTTCCAACTTTATCCAGACTTTTCCAAACTGTTTCTCTAAAGTCTGGATTTTTTTTCTTATATTGTCTGAAAGTGAATGAAAACATTTTTTTCCAAATATCATTCCCTTTCTTACTTTCTAAGTCGGTAAAGTTAAGAGTAAATCAGACATTTTCTTTATCTATTGCCGGCAGTAACTTGTCATGTTTGTAGTGCAAAATTTGAATATTTTCCACTTCAGTCTCAAAGCATTTCTTGCATTTTTTTTAAATCAGAAAATTCATGTAAAAATAAGACTTTATAATATCAGGGAATATCTTAGTTAAACTCTAGGAATTTATGGCTTTAAATTGCAAAAAAATGCTTGCATCACAGAAAATCAAAAATGTTTCTTATAAATATGTAATGAATGTCAAAAATGTTATATTTTTTGTAGCGATTTGCCATGTTTTTATTCCTTTATTTAAAATAACCTTAAAACCTGCCTTAAGGTTTCTTGTCATGTTTCTTTACATTTCTGTGTCTAAAGTTATGCTATTATATTATTTATGCAGTTGGATGTAATCTTTTTAAATTCTTTATTTTGTTAGAATTATGCGTTCTTGCAGCGGGAACTTTGTGTACGTCGGATTTTCAGGCTGAATTTCAAAACGTTTTCACTTAGAATTCTCATCATTAACAGTTTCCAGCCTGTAAGTGGCGCCGTTCAGACAGGAAGTGGTTAGTTAGTGATATTTTGGACCAGAACCTTGCGCTGTCTCTGACTGCAATACTAAAATACTGCGCAGTATTTTACAGAAATGTTTCACATTACCTCAAATCTTTTATTAATCCGTGTTGCTCGTTGTTTTTTCTTTTTCCTGTGATAAGCTGTTGATGTCGGTTCTGACCCGGGGGACTGTTCAAGTGGCGAAGGCAGAAGGAGAGAAAAACACAAAGCTGTCCGTCTCTGTTATGTGTGTACGATATCGACTCATTTGCTGTAATAAAGTGGTGAAACTGTGTTTGAAATGTCCGTCTCAATCATTTCAAAAGTTCTAAATTGAGAATTTATTGAATTTATATGGATTTGATATTTAAAACATGGATTTTCTCATGGAAGAGTTCAACTTTTGGACCCATTCTTGTCTGCTTCTGTTTCTCTGCCTGTTTTCGTCTTAAAGATTTTTCAGTTTCCTAACAGTATTTCCTTTTCTGAACCTTTTGATTTCAGACTACTTCTTGAATCATTGGACAGAAATGTAAACTTTTCTGATCTTGGAGTTCTTCATCAGAAACTGTAGAAACTGAGTTAAATAAAGAAAATCCACTAAATATAATTCTAACAGAAATCTTCCTGTGGAGAATTGTAGATTTGAAAGATCAAAGGTATTTTCTATGACTACAGGCTTAAATTACTGGAATCAAATGAATGAAAAAGGTTTTCGAATATTAAGTCAAATTTTTGGGTCATTTGTGACGTTTGTGCCACAATTAAAAAGTTTCTACAAATGATGAATTAATGTAGAAGACCTAGGTTGCAGTTCCACCTCCATCCAGCTAGAGGGCCCTCATGGTTTCTGGGTGACTGGAAACTACTCCGCTCTCAAAGAAGGAAAGCAACGAAAGGAGTGAAGACTGAGTCGACTCTCGAAGGTAAACCTCACAGAGTTTGAGCTTCTTACTATCTTAATAGCTCCGGTTAAACTTTATTCCGGTTTGAAATTAACGTTCACATCCACTGTTCTCATTTAAACGTAAAGAAATTGTGCTATAAACTAACTTTGAGCTGTATGAAACTTTAGCGTTGCTAAGCTAGGAGCGTTAGCTTCAAGGCGGCGCCGGTTGGAAAAAAAACCCTGCTTTGAGTCGCGGTAGTTTTGACCAAACTAGACATTTTGTTACATTTTATATGTTAAAACGGCATCAGGCGTCTGGGCTTGAGTGACTCAAAGTGGAGAAAAGTACTTAAACAGCTAACCGGGTTTCTATTTGTCTCTCGGTGCTAACTTAGCTCCCTGAAGTTGGCGTCTGAATCGTAGCTTAAGCACAGTATTAGATGTTTATTTAAAGCTTTACTTTAAATTATTACATAGAATTAATCAGAAAATCAAACAAAAGTAAATTTGTTTGCAGAGTTCTATTTGAGTCGGGTTTTTTTGTATTATTGTAGATTAACAGCTCGCTAAAGCCCAAAAATCTGATAACGTAAATGTTACATAAGAACAAAAAATATTGATATAGATGTTACTACATTGTGTCCGACATGAAATATTTGATGGCAAGACGTAAATAAAAATGTTTGAATAAGCGGAGGTATTTTTAAATCTGCTTAAATCAGTTTTCTGTATGTTTATTTGAAGCACGTTTTATATTTATCTTAAAAAGTGCTTTATAAACAAAGTTTTACTTGTACTGTAAATGCTCATCAGCAGGATAACAGCTGTGTGCTTTGCTTAATCTTTTTTACGTTCAAAGTTTTTGGATTTGTAATTTGTTGCAATGCATCACAATTTCCAGAAATGAACTGCAGATTCAGTTTTGACAAAAATGTGTGAAAGATTTAGCAGTTTTGTTCAATCTGTGGTATGAAATGTTTCATATTTATTAAGCTGTTTATAGTTAGAGAAAAGGTTACTAATGCCACACAAATGGAAAAATTCCCATTTTTAGGATGTTTTTGCAAATTTTAATCCTTTATTATAATTAGATAACTTTAGCACCATTAGTTTTAAGTATCTTTACTGCTGAAGGTTTAACACATTGTTGTTGTAAAAATCAGACTTTTCAGACCTTTTCAGACCTTTTGGTGAAAATCCAGTAAAGTATCTTCTCAGGGTTCATACTCGTTTCCCACAGTAAAATTCAAACAGTTTTAAGTGACTTTAATTTTTTTTCCAACAGTTTGGAGATACGAGTTATTTATTACCAATTTAAATAACTTGAGCAATTATATAAGACAACAGTTACATAGATGAATGATGTATTGAGTGAGTAGAAATAATAAATATTCATCAATTTGTCATGATCCAAATAAATCATGGTAATAAAAGTAAATGACCTTCCTGCTAAAATTAAATGCTTGAACAAAACATACTAGGAAAGTTTTAAAAAATCTCTAAAAAAAAAAAAAAATTCTCATCTGACATTTTAGCAAATATAAAAAATTGTGGTGACTAGTTGACCTAAAACAAGAAGTTATTTTGATTTAACTTTAGAAAGTGAGGAACAAAAAGTCTTTTAATTAAATGTTATATTGAACTTTATTACCAAGCTGCAGTTTGAACGTAGCATTTCCAGAGGTTTCATTGTGTTTTGTGCTGAGGTTCCTCTAACGTTGCTGCTCCTCTTCCTCCTCAGGTTGAAGCACGGAGCCATGGCTCGTGGGCAGCAGAAGATTCAGTCCCAGCAAAAGAACGCAAAGAAAGCAGCAGAGAAGAAGAAATCTCACGGTGCCGACCAGAAAACCGCCGCCAAGGCCGCGCTGGTCCACACCTGCCCTGTCTGCAGGGTCGGTACCAACAAGTCCTTCACAACCCGGACCTGATTACAGAAACTGTTAGACATAATGAGCCATGAGTGGTTTAACTTCCAGATAGATGAGTCCTCTTTCTATTTTTGTTTTAACTGGTGAACCATTTCTTTAAATCTGAAGTTCTTCTGTTTGTTCTGGATCTTTCAGACCCAGATGCCCGACCCAAAAACCTTCAAGCAGCACTTTGAGAGCAAACACCCCAAGTCTCCGATGCCTCCGGAGCTGGCCGACGTCCAAGCGTAACGGACCGCTGAGATGATGAAGATGGGTGAAAGTAAGGACTTTTCATACCTGGAATTATGAAACTCATTTTGTAAGGAGACGGGTACAAAATCAGGGTTGGTCAACGTGTGGCTTGGGGGCCATTTGTGGCCCTCTGAAGGATTTTTGGTGGCCTCGCTGGGCAAATTTGGCCCATAAGCTCTGGTTAGTTCATAAAGATGGACAGTTTTTCATGTCTTAGGGCAACATTTTTTTTATAAATCAAAAACATCTTTAATAAATAGGATGTTTATTTTTGTACAGTTTTTGAAATGCAACTAGAACAACAAACATTGAGTTTCTTTTCCTTGGTAGGAAAACAACCAATCCAACAAATTAAGAAACTGTAGCTGTTTCCATTGACCATGTAGCTGCACAACTTGACATTTTGGAAATTATAAAAAAAACCAAACATTTGTCACCAAACTGCACTTGGTTTGGACACCACTGGTTTAAAGAACTGATTAAAGAAAAAAAACACAATAGGAATTTTTACTGTTGTAGACAGTTGCTGCATTTCCATTACAAATGTTTGAAAAACTTTGACTATATTCTCCTACTGTTGATAAAACATAATTTCACACATGAATAAGTTTGTTGATGCAAAACGTGATTAAAAACAGTTCAGTTGAGCCTCCAACCACTTCCTGTTTGTCCAACCAGATCTTAATACTGTTTTGCCAGTATTAACATCTGGTTGTTGATCCTGGGACTCACAATACAAAAAGTGTTTCCTTTGCAGTTTTGTTAAACAAATTTATTGAAATTGGCATGTTTGCATCGTTAAAGTGCACAAATATATGGTAAATGGATATGGTTATAAGAGATTGTGAAACCTGCCAGTGGTTTCAATAGATTTGTCAAACTAACATGGTCACTTTCCTAAAACAATGGCTTTGTTATACTTTTTAGAAAGAGATGAGATTTCTGAGTTGGGTCATTAGTTTAGGAAGGTGATGATATGCCAATGTTTGAAAATATTTTATTTCTACTTTTGTTTTTAGGAAAAAGATTCTGTTATCCAGTGTTAATAGCTTGAATGGTTTTTTTTTCTGAATCAGAAACATGATGACCACAGACGACTCGGCTGCGTTGCCTGGGCGATGTTGACGAACTCGGGACCTGTCAGTATTCAGACGCACAACAGAAACCTGGGCAGACCAACACCAGCAGCCTCCCCTCACCCCCCATGTTTAAAAATATATATTTATTACATGTAACTAACTTTTAGTGTAACAGATTTCAGTTTTTCCACCAATATTCTTCCACTGCAACCAAAAGCAGATTTCATGTTAAAAAATTTCCCCCAAAGACTGAATTGATGTTTTCACTGTACTTTTTTTTTTTTTTAAACATTTTCAATAAAGCAATCAATATATTTAACTTTTTAAGAGTTTTATACATAAAGCATCACCATTAACTACTATTACAGTTTAATAGATTCTTCACATACAAAAACATTTTAAAAGAAACGAGGCATCAAACTGTAGAAAGCATCATTTGCCTGTTGACCTTTAGCAGCAACTGGATCAGTACTGTAATCATCTGGCACACAAATCTAATGTTTTTATTATTTTTACAGTACAATAACGTCTTCTGTAGAAAACTAAATCTGTTTTTAAATAGATAAAAGTCTTGAATGCCTGCAATAAATCTATGTGAAAGCAACAAGCTGAAGCCTCTGGATCCTAAAGCAGCAATTAAAGCGCGAACCGACCTGCCGTACCAGAGTTCATGTCGGGGCAGAGGGAGGAAGGGCGGCCTCCTCTTCCTCTCATAGACAGCCGCAGGTTTTCACCACCATGTTGCGATGCTTCTTCAGGATCACGTTGTTGTTGTCATCGTAGAAAAGCACCGAGATGGAGCTGAGCTTGGTGGGGGCGCAGCAGGCCGAGGGAACCTCGTCCGGTTTCATCAGGTGGACCTGCACAACGCAAATCGTTATTAATGATCAGCTGATTTTTACTGTCAACTACATTAAAGGTTTGTTTTTTGTTCTTGGATGGAAAGGAGTTATTTTAAATAAATGTTTGAATATTGGCAGCTGGTGGTTAAAAAAAGGCTTTTTATTATATTTTTCCAAAACAAAAATATCAAATAATAAAAATATGGTCATATTTTTATAAGTAGAAAAAATATTTTTTTAGAAAGTGAATGTTTTTGTAGCAATTTTTCCTTTTTAGTTGTGGGTTTAAATAGCGTTTCACTGGTAATGTGTCTAACATAATTACCCAGTAATATTTTTACATTTCCTGTCAACATCTTTTAATACAAAAACATAAAATTGTCAAGAATATGATGTGAAATTTACTCTGATAGGAGCTCCGTGTGGCCACTGAATCTGAAAAGCTGCTTTTTCCTTTTTATTCAGATGTATTGAAATTATTCTGAAACATTTAAATGTGACAAATTATCAAAATCTGAACCAATCTGTAGAAATGTTTCGGTTTAGCGCTGTTTGTGTACCAACCACTTGCTGGATGATGGCGTGGTTCGTGGCGTTCATGCAGGCGCCCATCGGATGGATGCATTCACCGTCGCAGTAGTAGGCGGAGTAACCGGCCGGAGCCAGAACCCAGTCCTGAACAGAACCAAACACGATTTCAGAGAAACAATAAATACAGAAAATTCAAAAATACTTAATTGATCCCAATCCCTCATTCTGCTCTGATGGGAAGGAAATAATGTAGGTTGTTGTAATCAAGTACTTCTGGACATTTTTGCTTTAATTTCTGATCTGAATGGGATTTTTTTAGTATATCCTCCAGTTAATTATTTCAAAGCCAGATTAATCTTCCTGTTCTATCTCTTGACTCGCCAGCAGGGGGCGTGTCTGAGTGAGATGGCAGGCATGCGACATTATAACCCATTGGAAACTTTAGCTGTAGCCACAGTTCGACCTACAGAGGGCAGCACTGAGTCGGTTTAGGCCAAATATTGTGAAATTAAACACATAGAATATAAAAAAAAATTGTGGAGAAAAATTGAACAATTTAGAAAGTTTATCTGCACAAATGAAGTTAATTTGTACTTTAGTGACTAAGTTTGCAGTTCTGGACCAACAGAACCAAGTGTTCTGATGTTTCTGTGGTTCTACTCACCTTCCAGCCCAGGTCACTGAAGCTGACGTACAGCTCGTGTTTTTTGCAGGGTTGACCTTTACTCACAGAACCGCGACCTTGAAGAGAAGCAAAACGGCCCAGATTTAAACCGAACAGAACCAAGTTAAAGACTCCTGGGTTCTCATAACGGAGAGGTGGTTTGTACCGTGGATGGTGGGGATGGGCAGGTCGTATTTGGGTTTCTTCCTCCTGGGATTGGGCCGGACGGCGCGCGTCGGCCGACACGGGATCTGGCTCTCCCTGAAGAAGGTCACCATGAAGGGCTGCTTGGAGCGCGGGCCTCTGCGGCCCACCAGACCGATCCAGCTGGCCGACAGCGTGCGATCTGGAAGGAGAGCACTCAGGATCAGAAACACCCAGAACTTCTGCTAGAACCCGGCCAGGATACTTATTAAAAATCATCTTCAACCTGAGGCTAAAGGTTGAAGACAAGGCAGTTGGAGAAAACCCACAAAATGGAAACGTTAACATTCATAGAAAGACTGAAATCTGAACTTTATAAAACAAAAAGATGGTGTAAACCAGGGGAGTCCAAACTGTGGCGCCGGGGCCATTTGTGGCCTTTGGACTGTTTTTTTTGCGGTCCACAGCTGCAGTTAAAGAATGATACAAATTTATTTCAATGGAAAATCTTTTATCTTTTTATAATAATTAGAACCACGACTATCCAGATATTTTTACTGAAAGACCGACAGAAATGTTGTTTTTTTACAAGATTCTTCAGCCAAAACCACCAGGCTGAAGACTTTCACCATTCAGAAAGAGAAAAAAAAACATCAAGTGAATCTCGTTTAAATTTGCGGAGTGATTGGTTGATGGCCTCACCGTCCTCCGTTTCCACGTAGAGGCGGATGCCCAGGTTGCTGCGCGGGTGGAGCAGCCAGTGGTTGGAGGCGGAGGTGACGTCGAAGGCCAGCCAGCCCTCCTGTCCGGCCGGAACCGACTGCATGTCCAGCAGAACCAGCTCCGACTCTCTGCAGGAGCAGAACCACCAAACGTCATCAGAGAAACAAACCTGAGGCCCCGGGGCCGAATACGGACCACTGAAGCTTTTAATGTGGACATTTATCTTTATTCTGAACATTTCTCATCATAATATAACTTTCTATTTATTGTTGTTTTGGAACATTTAAATGTTTTTACTATTTAATCTGTTTGTTCCACAATTCACCGCAAAAAATACAAATCTTACCAAATATTTCCAGTCTAGTTTCTAATGCAAACATATTTCTGTGCTTGAAATAAAACCAAACTGACTTAAAGTTATTTTTATCTTCAAGATACAGGACATTGTTTTAAGTTCATAATTCCTTAATATTGATAAAAATACTAATAATATGGGAAAAACATGTTTTCCATATTAGAAGTGAAATAATCTGCCAAAGGAAATATTACTTATTAAAAAAAATTTATATTAGGAATTATTGACTTGAACAAGCTCCTATATGTAGAAAAGTTATTTTAAAGTTAATTTTATCTTATTTCAGCTGTGCTAAGATGTTTGCACTAGAAAAGAGAAAAAAAACAGTAAAATTTCCTGTTTCTCCAGTGAATCTGCATGTTTCAGGATATTATGCATCCATTTAGTCAGAACAAGTGAAACACTGCAAAAACACAATGAGAATAATTATTCAGACAAATAATGAGCTGCTACCAAATACATATTTTCACTAACACCACATGATGGCGCTGTAGGCAAAACATCTACAGCCAATATTCAGATTTTTTTATTCACACAATAAAAACATGCAGAGATAAGAAGATGCTGACTTATTCAGCTTCATAAAGTCTTAGAGTTCAATCAAAACACAAAGAATCCAGTGAAGCTGGAGGATCGACCTGTTCCTGTTTTCTCGTTTGATCTCGTAAACGGAGATGTGCAGCGTCCGGTTCGCTCTCTGGCCGATCGTCAGCGTCTTGTAGATCCGAAACTCTGCCGCCGTCACCGTCTCACCCTGCGGCAGCGGCGTCAGGTCGAAGCGAAACTCCTTCCAGTACGGACGCGTCTGCAGCAGGTTGCGCTCCTGCTCCACTGCAAAGAGAGAGGAAAGGTCAAAGGGTCAAAGGTTTCTGGGTTTAAGAAAAACAGCAAACACTGGAGCTGTCAGTTTACAGGGATAAAAATTTAGAAGAGACTTTTTAATAATAACAGAAGAAATCATTCATGCACTTCTGCAGCCAAACTTTGTTTTCAGAAGAGATGAAAAATATTTAAATGAAATAAAAATTATGACTCAGAAGATAAAATTAGACTTTAGAGGTTTAAATTAAATTAACTAAATTAAAATATTTGTTTTAGAGACCAAATGATAGATATTTCTACTGTAGTTTTACTTTAAAAACTGTAAAACCTGCAGGCTGAGGAGGACGGACAGATAAATAGACGGTTGGTGGACAAAATGAATGGGTGAATGAAGACAAATGGACGGATTATGGACAGAAATATTTTCCCACACTTGACCTGGAAAATATCCAGTTTCAGACATTTTTTTTGTCGAGTCTCTTTATGAGCCTCATAAATATGAACACAGAAAAACAGCCAGAAATGCTGATTGTCCTGAACTAAAACTGGACTTTTTACAGTTTAATCTGAGTCAAAACTAAAATAAAGCTTCTTTGATAACAGAACGTTGCTTCAGCTCTTCATCACAACCAGCAGAGGAGTTTAAATCCACAAGCAGGTTTCAGATCTTCTGCCTGGGATCCAAACATTGAACAGAAGCAGAATCATAAATTAAAGCGCAGATAAACGAGGATGATCAGGACGAGCCCAGATTGGTCGGCAGCAGCAGCAGCTCTGCCTGGTAATTAGAGACACTTATTGCTGTGGACCGCAGCAGCTGCTCTGCACACACACCACTAATTACAGGCCTCCCGGTATTTTTAGAGACGCTCCTCCACAGAAACATTTTCATCTCGATCTGGGCCGTTGTGTGTCAGTGGGGCCTTTAATTCCCGCCAGCTGTTTCTTCCCATGACATACACAGAAACCCACAGCCCACCTCCACCGCCGGCTCCGTTCAGCCGCTTTCAGCCTCACAAAAGGTTTTCTGCAGGGAAACAATCGTCTGCAAATTATTATTTTTTTTAGAGTCGACTGATGAATTTCCTTCTTGCTAAACGATGAGAGTTCATTAAAAGCTTGGAGAGGAGACAAATTATTCCCACGATAAAGTCTGCGTCTGAATCCCGGAGGGGCCGGAGGAAGGAAGCCGTCGGGAAGAGGATGTTTAGCTTTCAGGCTAACACAGATAGGCATCGATCAGACTGCTAAGCGGTTCTGACAGACTCCCTGAGGTCCAAACAGGTTCTGGGCGGCAGACGCACCAGAACCAGAATGATGCAACAAGCTGGCTTTATCGCAAATCTGGAGTTTTCTACGACAAACTTTGGCTCAACGTTTTTGTTTTAAGCGTTTAAAATCTTTTTAAGGATCACAAATAAAACCAAACTGATGTTTTATTAGAAGTTGCAGTTTATCACTTTGTTTTAAACAAGAAAAACATTTTTTTTTTACGTTTCTTAAAAGTGTTGCTATGTTTTGACAGCGAAACATGAGACAGATAACATGTGCTGCTATTGCTGTTTGAAAAAAACAGCCAATCAGAGTCGGGAGGCGGGTCTTAGCGCTGTC
>CAEGAD010061070.1:0-15410 GCA_903067055.1 Poeciliopsis paucimaculata
TATATATTTTTTTTTATTTATTTATTTTTTTTTTACCTTTTCTACATCACCATATTCTCTTTGCTGTTTTCTAAATGTTATTATGTGTAAATAAATATTCTGTTAGCATCAGACTTCTGTCCAATACTTTACTTCTAACTTTTTGGATTGAATTTCCCATAGGGTGATATACATAGTTAAAATGTGTAATCAGCTTCTTCAGAGTACACAGTCTCTCTTTTTAAAACGATATGCTATATATGGATTACAGTCAAATCCAAAATTACTTTTGGTAGACCATGAAACAGGCTATTTTCATAATAACTGACATGTATAGTGAGGCTGCTCTTTTATAAAAAGAAAAAAAGAAAAAAAAAGGCAGAAAAAAAATTACATGTAATTTTATAAAGTCCATGCTTTATATAACTATCCTATACACAAATGTTGATCTTTCTGATTCATTATAACAAACTAGAAGTGAGCTCATGGTATTCCCCCCTTTTCCAGGTACAAACTAATACGAAGACGAGTCATCTGGCTAATAGGGCAATGGATCTCTGTCAAATTCAAATCTGATCTTCGACCTTTGCTCTACGAGGTGATCTTAAGCCTCATGCAGGATCCAGACCTGGTGGTAAGCAAACTGCACACACAGCTTGGCTTGACTTCTAGAAAATGATGCACTTGTAATGAGTGGAATTGCAAATGAATGTGTTATGCAAGTAATGATTGTCCAACATTTGTTTCTGATAGTGACAAAGTGATTTAAATAGTTTTCTCTGATTATTTTTTAAAAGTTGATGTTATACATGGACTTTGTTTAGACACGAAACAATATTTTATTTAGAAGTACCCATGTTCTCTAGATTTATAGACCTGGGGAAGGTCTATAAGTCTAGACCTTTGCCAGGTAAAGTATGTGTAGACATTTGTATGTTTCTTTATGGAATAAAGTCATCCATAAAGTCTAGAATAAAAGTTTCTGGTGTAAGACACTCAAAAACACCAGAATTAGTAAATTTGAAACATAAAGATGACTGCATTTGATTCCATATGAATCAATCTCATTAATATATTTTTTTCATTTAATCTGCTGCACAGGATCAGATAAGGGCAATCCTACTTTTGGGTGAATCTTAACTGTTTGCACTTCATATTGCTTCATGTTTCTGCACATGCTACCAGGTTTCCAGAAGCACATTTGGTCTAAAAAGTTTTTTGTTTCTTTACTCATTTAACATTTTGTGAAAATTAAGTGATTAATTAAAAAGCAAAAGTTTCTGTTTCCAAATTCCCATCAGCTGTACTATCGATAAACTACTTCTCCTATTGTGGGAATAGTGTTATTATTTCATTGTCATCCTCACCACAAATTGCATTTTGCCACTATTAAATTTCATGAGCAGAGAGCTTGATTAATGGCTTATTTTTAAATGGTTTATAGGAAAGGATGTCAATAATTCTTTGTGGCGTTCAGATTGAAGTTAAAGAAAATCAAGTTAAGTCTGTCTTTTTGAACCACTTTGTTGAAAATCCCTGTCTAATTCTATCTCTTACTTCATTATTTGAAGGAAGAACCGTTGAAATGCATAATTATTTGGATTCCCTTTGCTGTGCACAATACAGTGTAATGTGATAATAATGCAATTTTCTCTGCCTAAGGCAAAGAATGCGGCGCAGGGATCCATTGACAGTGGTTTGTCTGCTTGTCAGCAAGACAACAGAAAAGCTACCAGGTGGAATTTTATAATGCTCTGCAAACGGGGGAAAAACATTAAATTTTGATGTGCAACTGACATCAAGGCAGAGTACGTGTAGACATCTGTATGTTTGCAGCTCAGCCAGATGACAAAATTACCTGGGCAAAATTCAGGAAACGGGAAGGAGAGATGGGCAATGGACAAATCAATGCATTTTATATACATGGACCGTTAACTTTAAACTTCTAGATAGACTTAAAGATATTTTTTGTCTGAAAACCTGTCTTGATGTTAAGATTTTAACTTAATTATGATAACTCACACTAGATTGAGACATCTTTACAAATAAGCTCTGAGTCTTTTATTGAAGTGGAGCAAAGCGTAATTACTTGATGTTTTGTTCTGCTCCGACCGCAATTCCATGGCTTCTGTGGTGATGGGAGATTTATCATGTTCATCTATTTAGCAATCTTATGAAACGACAAAACATTGCTGATTTATAATTTTAAAACAGCAATGTATGACATGATGTAGTTGCATTTTAAATAGATGGCATTTATTATTTCTTGTTTTTCTTTTACTTAAATGCAATTATTAGACTAAATAGCTAATAAGTGTGATACGTTTTTACTCTATAACAAACTCAGAACTGGTTATCTGTTGAATCCAGTCAAGAAGTGAGTCAGCTGCTTTACCAACCTGATGCTAGTAGCTTGCCAATTGTGATTTCAAAACAGCAAAGCCTTGATAAGTGACATGGACACCTGAATGTGCTATGAAACGATGGTGAAAATTCAATAAATATGTCTATTTGGTAACCACCTTCCTGCTTTCACAGATTTTGTTCCACCAAAAAAAATTCCATTAATTTGATGTCTACATGAAACCTAGCAGCTCATATATCATTGGTGGTTTTAAGGGAGCAGGAAAATAAATTGCTGCACTTGCTCCATTGTGCATCTTTGTAAAAGCTTTATTTCCAGAAACCAGTCCATTCTCATCAGGCATCTTTCTTTGTGAATCTATACCGAAATGCACAAGGGAATTAGTGTTTCTTTCAAGGCATGGAAGTGATAGTCATAGTTTGCATTACAGAGGTAGAATTAAAGTTGCAAATTAGCCTTTTCTGTGGATTAATTTAAAAGTAGTAGTACTAGTAGGATTAACCTGTTGCTTGTCCCCTCTTCAGGTGGCAGAAGAAAATCTTGTGTCAAAGGCAGCACACAGTTCTTGCCAGTACCAATGTAGTTTCTGTGTTGATTCTGTTGTTCAAACTTGGTGTATTTAAATACACCAAACAGTCTACACCTACTTCTCTTAAAGAGAATGAGAGCAGTTAAACTTTTTTTTATAATATGTATATGATCTTATATCCATTACTCATTTAGAGCAACTGTGTACTATTTTCTGCCTCCTGCTTAAGGTCTTAGGTTTTTATTCCTCATAAATACTGGACACATTTAGAGATGGACAATGATATTCAGTTATAGTATACTTTATTTACCACTATTATGTCCTTCAGTGAAGCTTAATGGATATGAAGATTACTCATGCTACAAATTGCCTTAAGGTTTATGATTGTAACTATGCCTTTGAGTTTCAGTGCTCTTTCTTCATACAGTCATTCTCTTGCATCACCAGTGAGCTGACCAATCGTGTGGTCTCTTATCAACATTCCTTGGGCCAATTTGAATTATAATGAATTATTGATCGTAAACTTTTATTGAAGGTAATGGGTAAAGCTACAATGTATGAGTGGAGTTAGTTTTGAAAAAACATATTTACTTTGATACTTGATGCTGGGAAACTAAGGTTTTATTCCTGCTGAGATTTTGTTCCAAGTTGTGGGGGTAGTTTAAGAACTGCAAAGCTGGGATAAAAGCTAAAATGGTTTCTTTCCACATTTCCCCAGCAGCAGCCTTTAATGTCTCATCTGCTACAGTCATAGAGGAAGCTTTCTCCTGCATCTTATTCATAAAGAGCAAATAGTTATTCATTGCCTTCATAGCCACAACAGAGCTGAACTAAGACTCAATAGGGCGGTTCACACTCTTCTTCTCTTGCCGCCTAGAAAAATCGGCTGCAATATAAAACTTGAGGTGGAAGAACGTTTATTAGGAGATGAATCAAAACTTAACTCCCTTCTGGGCTGCAGTCCTGATTACTTTGAAGAGATTATGTCCTTTTCTTTAAGCTTGAGGAAAATTGATTATATATATTAGACAGATACTACAACTGCAAGCATGGCAGCCATGCTTTGCAGAATAAGTCTTTCACTTATTCATGCTTTGAACAGACCAAAAACTGTTGTCAAGTTTTTGGTCAATTTCCTTCAGTTTGCTTTGTTGACTGAGCAATTTTCAATAAGCTTTTATTTGTGCAGTTTTGAAACTCAAAACAACCTCAATGGCCTTCCAGAGATTAGAACTCAACATTCAGATATAGTAATTTAAAGTGATTTAAATATCAAAAAATAAATGCATAAATAAGATGAGTCTGAAAATGTTGAACATTAATAAAGAGATCTCGGATAAAAGATATGTGAATCATTAGAATTCAAAATAAATCAATTCTGAAAACTGAGCTGAGTTTCTTTTTCTGACTTTGCCTGCTGTTTCACTTTGGGAAGATTCAACGACATCATGTCTGTCCATGATGGTCAGTGGCTGCATCCACCATTCAATATCATGGCCAGCCTAGGTCCCTCAACTCATTCATGTTTTCTTCTCATATGAAGTCTACAGCAAAACTCCCGTACCATATTCAGGCTACCTTTGCTCTGCTGAACTCATACTGATAGTTAAACATGGAGTTGGTCAAGTGATCATTTGGCCAGCTTAGCCTGGATAGCTTTTTTTCCCCCTTTATAATTAAAATGATCAGTTAAAGTAGACTTTCATAAAATAAAGCTTTACTTAGTTTCTTTGTCTGTGATTTACAGTTAAACTGAACACAGATGTTTACATTCTTCTGAAACTTTTTAGCCTTGGAGTTTTGTACATTTTATCAAAAGTTTTTGGTGAAGGCTATTAGATCAAGTCCTGGGAATCATAGCCGATACCATCTGCAGCAGGATTAGCAAGTGACTCAGCCCAGTAAAGAAGAAGACTTATCACTTTCATCAGTTCTGGGGAAAAGCTAACATCAGCTGCCAGGACCAACTGTTCTGACCTGCTGGCAATTGCACAAAGACTGATGGTATATGTAGCTGGAAAACTAGAAACAAATGACAATCTCTGCAGACCTCACTGATGCTGATGTGCTGAGAGGCATGATTGATGCAAATAAAAAAATGGATCATGTTCTTTACTGTGGATGTAACTGAAGCCATGTTGCTGAAATTGCTTTTCCATTTTCCTTAAATATTGATGTAGAATGTTTGTGTTGTCAGGAAGAAATGCAAGGTTGTGTGCTATTGCTAAAGGAACTTGGGTAGATAAATTAATAAATATGTTCTATGCCATTGGGTTTGGGTGTGGTCAGTTACACAGTCGTTACATTTTGAACAAAATTGCAAAGGTCACTTTTTTTTATTTTTTTTTTTACAAATTGTATATAAAATTATTTATCCACAGGACTGCTTGCAATGTGATTCAAAAATCATATTCTCTGTCACACCCATAGAGATGAATGATTTGCTTGAAAGAATCTGCAGTAATTGAGTTCTCAGCTCCTTACCTTCCTCTGTTCTCATTTACCTCCTTTCATTTCCCTGCCATCTGATTTCTCTCCCCGGTGGATGTTTCCAGCCCCTATTGAGACTCAGTTAGGTGATACTGGTGATATATAAAGAATGGGCTGCTGCATCTTTTAAAAAAAATTATTTAGCTAGAAATTTTATTTCCAAAAGTTTAAAATGAATTGATATGGATTTTGTGTGCAGCTGTCAGAGTTTCAATGTATTTTCAAAGTAATAACAATAGTTACAGTTTTATCCAATTAAAATTTATGGTCAGTAATTTAGTAAAAAAGTAAATTGTCACAGTTGAGATTTTCTTCTTTCATTTATGTTTTTAATGATTTTGGGGGAATGAATGAAGAAATATAATTTTTAGAAAACATTCAGGTTCTTGTAAGTTGTTTAAAAAAGATGCATAGACTTTAGAACTCATTTTAAAAGAGGCGATAAATCAGAGCAATTGGATTTTCTTCATTCCTTTATTCTTCATATAATGGTTGCATTCTTTTATGCAGCTGTTTCATATTTGTTGGCTATGAAATGACTGACAGCCACATACTATTCTTAGCTTTATCCACCTGAAACTTCTATAAACTTAGCTTATTTTCCATTTTTGTGCAGCTTTTCAATATAAAAATGTTGTGGACTAATGCAGTGGCACTGTTGAATGTTCCTTTTTTTAAATTAGCTTCTTTTTCTCTCTCCCTCACAGGTGCGGATTGAAACGGCAACAACACTAAAGCTGAATATCCTCTCTATGTCAAAACCTTCCAACAAGTGAAGTTTTCATTCCGATCTATTTTATTTTTGAAGACTTATTCCTTCTCTGCAGAGCAAATAAAAGTTGTTTTGGTTTCAGTCTGTCTAATGCAGTAAAGTTATATCCATAACTCAGGATCACCTGTTGATGATTTTGAGTTTCGGACAGAACAATTCCTCCCTGTGAGTATGATATCTGAATTAACTGTCAAGAAATCTATTGTTAAATTCACTAATAAATGAAGCTTGTTTTGTTGGTTTGTCATAATTAGTCTCAAATGTCTTGCATCTTCTGTCTCTGTTTTAGTACCTGGAGTCCATCTTTGGGCTTCTCTTCCAGCTTTTGCAGCAGGTGACAGAGTGTGACACTAAGATGCAGGTTCTCCACGTTATCTCCTGTGTCATAGAGAGAGTCAATACTCAGGTGAGATTTGATGAAGCTTTTGGAGTGTTGTTCCAATTGCACTTTTATAAATCGGTAACCCTCAATAATATAGAAAACCATTAAAACACTTATTTTAATTGTTTTTAATAAGAATGAATGGAAGAGTTACTCAGTGATAACATGTTTATTGAATTGTCGCTAATGCAAACAAAATTCTATTGCTTGGCACATTGGAACATTTTATAGGACCAACAAAATTGGTCTGTTTACCCTGCTGAATCCATGAGTATGTGAATGGAAAGTTGAGTGAAAAGTAAAAGTATGGTAGAAAAAAGTGGTCAAGTAAGAGTTTAAGAGACAGTTACAAGTTTTGAACTGCGTTGGTCAGCAAACTGACTGGACCGAAACCCGTGGAACATTGTCAAGGGGAATATGAGAGACACCCGAGGCACAATGTAGACGAGCTGAAAGCTGCTATTAAAGCTGTGTTAGCTTCCCTGACACCTCAGAAGTGCCTCAGGCTGCATTGATGGAGCAATTCAAGCAAAACATTGTCCAGAAAAGTACTCACTGCATATACTGCATAAAATATGGACATATTTTTCCGTGGGGTGAAATTTCTATTTAAAAAATCCTTTTTTGATCCGATGTAATATTCTAATATTCTGGGAAGCTTAATTTAATTAAAGCTGTTAGAGGTAATCATCAAAATTGTAAGCTGCAAGTATTATTACTATTACTCTGTACCTAATTCGTTTATATTATGAGTTTTTCTTAGACATTGTATTACTGAAACCTTGCAATGATATTTTAATGTCATTTGTACATGTCTCAAGTGTGACAGATGAAGTTCTGGTGAACATAAAGGTGCCCTTCTGCAAGGGAGAAATTTAGTTACTCTTTGATGAATAACTGTACAAGCCGAAGTTATTGACCTGTACTCTGAGGGGAACAAGCGAAACTAAGATACAAAACATTTGTCACCTTCTGCAACACCCAGACCAGGCCAACAAAACAAAAATACGGCTATATAGCTAGACAGACATGCATAATTTCTCAGTGATATTTTCAGTGCGACTTAGCCTGATTCTTTTTAAATCACAAGCCCCAGGCAGCGCTTGTTCTTATGTCTGCTCTCATTTACCATGAGGGTACAGTCATCTCTCTGCACTCCTTTTATGGTCATGTGGATGCCATTTTTTCTGAGCATCAATTTAATCCATTTAACTGTCAGTCCTAAAAATAATGACCATCCTGTGGGTCCCCTACTGTTTTTCTTTGACATATTTTTTTTAAAGATGCATTCTAAGGACTTTTGCCTACATGATTCCTTGACTTAAATCTGTCAAATTTATTACTTTGATCCTGGTGAACTGTCAGTTTGGTTACGTCTTCACCAGGCATTGGCATTGGCTAAACTATCGGAGTCAGTTGAAGTCCCATCAATATTCTAGATCCCCTCACTGGGGATTTTGAACCCACAAAGAGTGGCAGCAGTTGAAGGGGAAAAAAACGTCGGCAATGAAACCATGAGTGCGGCTTGAGTTGAAATGAACACGATGACAGATATGAGATTTAGCTCCTTTTTCACTGTCAATCTCACAAATGTCACCCTAGGCTGGTTAGTGGGTCTGATTTTCCTCACTTTTTATCTCTTTCCCTGGGGCTGAATGTCGTGTTTTTGTATTTACTGTTCCCTCTGCTCCTAACTCGCTTCCTACTGCGGTGTAATTGAGCAAAAAAGAAATAAAGAATCATAGTGCTGGATTTGCATTTTTCTAACATGTCATATCCTCTTTAGTAGCAACACAGCTACTAAAGAGGATATGACATGTTAGAAAAAGTCAAAGTAATAATGGATATGACCTTTATTAAGGTCCTAAATTCAGTTCTACCATAAGATTTATGAGTTAAATTTCCAAGCGAAATTAATTTAGTTATGTTTGACCAAAAAATCTGAAAATAGATCAATCTGCAAATACCGTACCAAGACTGATCTATTCAAACTTGATCCGGTATTGAACCAAGATTGAATGTAACCAATACAGGTGGGGGTCTTCTGCATTGCTTATGTGTTTAAAGTAAGTTTGAATTGAGATGCTTCTGTCTCAATTCAAACTGAGACTCAAGCAGGCAGTTTTGTGTATCAAGATTTAGATTTTGTTGAAAAGCCAGAGAAAGTCGTGGAGTGGCTGAAGTTTTCTCATACGATTCTGACTAATGAAACACTGCCACTGCCCCACATGCTGCTGCATGTTGGTCAGATGTCTTAAAGTCGGCTAGTAAAATCTTCCCGTGATTCTAATAAAGAAAAGTTCTGAAAAACATTGTTATGGGGTGAAAACTAAAGCAGTACAGGCATCACTTTCATTGAGGTAATTATTTATTTTTATTCTGGCATATGTTTATATTCTACTTAGTAAGTAAGCGTAAGACTTATTCAGAGGGTCATGCATACCTTTTCTTTAATGTTTCAAAATCAAGCAGCAGAAGGGTTCTGAAAGAAAACGGATCAAGTTTGTCATACTGTTATACTGTTTGAAAATTTCTGACTGTCTTGTATCAAGTTAATAAAGCGAAGTACACTTTTTTAATAAAGTCAAGTTGCAATAAAAAGAGATGCACTTGTAAAACAACACTAGGTAAAGGAAGCTGACTTGGCTTTTAAAGCACCTGGATTGGGCTAGAGTAGTCATGAATAGCTGCACCAGTTTGGCTTTTCTGTTTAAAAATAAGGGTCACAATTGAGTTGGTTTGAACATGTGCCGAGGAGAGATACGGTCTGCGTGTGAGAGAAGGATGCAGAAGACTAAGCTGCCCGGCAGATAGGAGAAGGGCAAAGAAAAGATTAATGGATGTAGTGAGGGAGGACATGCCTGGCATGACAGGTAGACACGAGGGACTGGAGGAGATGGAAACATGATCTTCTTGGGTGAAAAGAAGAGATTAGCTACACTTTGTATTTATACTGCTGTGGATCTACAGATTTTGCTGACGCTGTCAGAGGATTTTAGGATTTATGAGTGTAAGAAAATATACATATATATGAATCACATATCAAAAAGAATGTCAACTCTTTTATTATCACAATTTCATAGGTTAGTGTTAAATCAATATGTACTTATAAGAAGAAAGTTGATTCCTGAATAAGTCAGAGCTTTCGTTGTCACAGTTTTGATTGTGACAAAATTGTATTTAAATACTTTTAAATACTTAGTGTGTGATATATTTTCTCAGCAGGCAGGTCGTCTCACCTCAATAAGTAGAGTTTTCAAGATAAAGTTTTGAGTATTCTTTGGTGAAAACAAAGAATACCCACAACCACACACTTTAATTTGAAGTGTATGGCTGTACATGTTGCATTAAATCCAGTACAACACACTTAGCTTTATTTCTGCTATCACAGATGCTGTTTTTGCATTGTGCAATAACCCACCCGTTTCCTAGAAGTAATGACCGAAAGAGGCTGATTGGTCCATCTGGTGTTTTGCTCAGAGAATTTTCCTTGTTGTTTACTGGCAATGGTTCCCACTGAGAATTGTGCCCAGCTTTGTCAGTGCTGCACTTTGCTGTGTGGCGGCCTTTCAGTGTTGCCACTGAGCCTTTTTTCAGGTTTACTTTGGACTTTCTGATTACTTGTTATAAAAATGTGAAGATGAAAAAGTCTACTTTTGGTGATCACACTGACTAAAGGGCAGTGTGATCTGGTGAAAATGCCACCAGTTTTATTCTAAAAGCTCAACCTGCTAGTTATTTTGTATTCAGTTGTATTAATGATGTTTGTCGTTACCTTTATAAGTATTGCCTCACCACTTACTATTTAGACTAAAGTGAAAGCTTGACCATTCAGATCAAATTTCTCACTCGCATTCTATCAAATTTATTTTTCATTCCTTGTGAATTTTCACAATGATGTTTATATTTTGATTCCCTCATCTTTTATTTTCTCTCCAGATCCGACCATATGTAGGCTGTTTGGTTCAGTACCTGCCCCTGCTCTGGAAACAGTCTGAAGAACACAACATGCTTCGATGTGCCATACTGACGACATTAATCCACCTGGTGCAGGTACAGAGCTTCGCCATCCATTGCATGCTTTCGTATTTGCTGCTTGCATATGTACTATCAAGCACAAATACCAGGCCGTCTGTTGTGATCTATGGTCATGTTTAGTACATCTGGCACTTTCATGACTTTTCTTTTTCTGGCTGCTGGCCTACATTATGCACATTTCGGGAATTCTGATTTCTTATAATCATGCATATGATGTCTCTTCGTACTCCTACTTTAAAACTCTTACAGAAACTCAGAGGGTTCATAATACTTTGGTACAATGTTTAATATGCCTGCTTCTGGCAGTGCAGCGCATCATCTTGCAAGACATTTTTTATGATTTGTCATTTTTGATAATTTGCCGCAACATCACTTGAGTTTGCCATGGAGGTAATGAGAAAAAATTGCTCCTTCCATGAGCTTTGTTGCCCACAGGAATGAAGCTGCCCGCCTTAGACTTCAATATGCTTTGGACCCCTGTGTGGCTCGGCTGCATTACTTCATAGTGGCAGATGATTATGACAAGCTCCCATTGAGAGTAAAACGAGAATACATCTGGCAAACTAAGTGAAACTTGTGAGGTTGAACAAATGAGTTTGGAGTTGCTTGATGGCATTGGCTTATGCATGAAAAACTGTTCATGCCATTTGAGCCTTTCTACCTTTGTTCCAAGTGTGTATCTTTTGCATATTTTTGGGGAGGAGGAGATTATATGATGGATAACCACAAAGTTGTTTAACTCTGAGGTTGATTCAAAATTGCTTGAATGTGTGTTTAGTACTCTGACTGAATACTTTGTAGAACCTCATTTTGCAGTCTTTGAGAGTTTTTTGGGGGGTATGTTTCTATGAGCTCTGTGTGTCTAGAGGATGCCATTGTGAAGGGATTCAACTTTGCAAATTAGCTCGGACTCAGTGACACTAGATGGATGAGTGTCTGTCATCAGTTTCCATGTTTCACTACGGGTTCTCTATTAAATATAGGTCTGGATTTTGACAGGACAATTGTTAACACGTATAACACAATTCCATAGTAGCTTTGGCCTCATGTATAGTGTTGTTGTCTTACTGGGAGATTAACCTCTGGCCCAGTCTCAACTCCTTTAGAACATGTGACTTACATTTGTTTTTTATCCCTAACTTGTATGGTGTTTTTACTGGTCTTCATATTGTTTTCTGTTTATTAATCTTTAACAGATCTCTGAAATCTTCACAAAACAGCTGGCTCTGTACAGATAAGTTGGACACAAGTAGACTCTGTTTACTAATAAACGATGGACTGTTACTGAAATGTGTTCATCATAAATTGGAGAGATATTCAGTCTTTCTTCTCATATCTACATATTGCATTCATTACAGACTTAAATATTAATGTTACATTTATAAAGCAGTTTGGGTTAAATGTAATTTTAATTTAGTAGATGTAGTAGTCAATGCGACCAGCAGGGGCAGTCTAACGCTGCAGAAGTCTATAAAGAGCACAGAGCTACTTAGTGTGTAGCAGAGGACAGAACGTTTCCATTTATTGCATTATTCCCTTTTTTTGGTATGAGTTGACTCATAAACGTACTGTTGTAAGTGGTTTTACTACAAAAAGCTTGTGAATACGTTTTGTTGCTAACTACATTTATACTTCTAGTTAGTAGATAAAGTTCACCACACTCAGTCAGCAGCTCACAGCAGACGATGCTAACTTTGCAAATATTTACTGAAATAAGTGAATTCAAAAAATTAAAAAAATACACAAGGTGCAGAATTCTAGAAATTACACTGTCAATTACACTGAACACTGTCAGGGTTACCATAGCATGGACAGTCCTATGATGTCACAAGACACCTTGTGATGTCACCACAGAACTTCACTTGAAGTTCAGTTGATTAGTTCTTCTGCTTGTCAGAAAGCACAAGGTCGAGTGGAGACAACTTCTAGAGAAAACAGTTTGGATCATTTTCAGCATATTTTCAAAACAATTTTTGAGAGAAATGGAGACTCAGACGAAGGAATTCTTCGAAGAGGAGAAGATAAAATCCCTCCAACAACAGCTAACTTCATCCCTAGAAAAGGAGGCACTTTTACAAAACGAGATGGAAGAAAGTAAGGCCTTATACCAAGAAGTCCTTGCAAAGCTTCAAGCTGATGTGATTAATCTATCAGAACAAGTGGAAACGTTACAAGAGGAGTTAGAAATGGAAAGAACAGCGAACTCGCAAAGAAATACAAACAATTTTTTTAAGATCCTGAAAGGTGACAACAAAGCTCAGAATACAGATATGAAGAAGGAAATGGCTCTGCTGAGAAAGACGTCAGCAGAGAAGGAGAGGCAGCTACAAGAAGAACTGAAGAAGGTAACAGAGTCAAACAAAGAACAAGAGAGCAAATATCAAACTTATGTTAAAGTCCTGGAGCGACAAATAGAGTCACTAAAGGAGAAGCTCAGTGACAATGAAGAAGCTCACATTGTAGTGTTGAAGATTAACAAGACACTTTATGCCGACTTAGAAGTTGAGAATGAGGCTCTTCGTCGGCAACTGTCTTCCGTTCAAAACGCTGCCAGAGATACAGAGTCATATCTCCAGAGAGAGCTGGACAAAGCCAAAGAGGAAAACCTCGAAATGACCAAGAAATATGAGACGGATGTTTGTACCCTCCAGAAACGAGTGTGTTCACTGGAGCAGGAGGTGAGAGATGACAAGGAATGCCATGGTGAGATGGCAAAAATGAACAAAATCCTTTATGCAGAACTACAAGCGGAGAACGAAGCTCTTTGTCAGAAAATGGCTTCGATTCAAAACGATTCCAGAGAAGCAGAGAAATGCATGCAGAAAGAGCTGGACCAAGTGAAAGACGCAAGTCTAGAAATGGTCCAGAAATACGAAATTGATATTTTAGCTCTCAAGGACGAAATAAAAACAATGGAGCAGGAACATCGGGAAGAGAGATATCGCCATGCTGAAGTTGAGATTCGGAATGGGAAGAGAGCCAAATTCCTTCATGCTGAGAAGAGCTTGCTGCAGAAAGAACTGAATGAAGTGAAACGGGAACTCTTCTTAAATGAAGTAAAATATCAAAAAGAGCTGGATACAATGACAGGTGAAATTGAACGGCAGCTAGCACACAATCACAAGCTCAGAGAAGAGCTAAAACAGAAGGATGAGGAGATTGCTGAAGCAAAGGCTCCTCTCCCAGTAAAGAAGCCATTTATGAAAAAGCTTCGTCATGCAATGGGTTTGAGGAAACCAGAATCATGGAAAAGAAAGGACGCTGCTGAAGGACACTTTTATGTACATTATAAATGTACACTTTTATGTACATTATCAAGATTCTCATAATAACGGATGGATGGAGATTGTAATTCAATAGCAAGGACCACATCACGGTAGAAGTTTAAAGATTTATTGATGAAGGAATGAGGGGATTAATCTGAAGACTCAGTGTACATCCTGGACAGGTCGCCAGTCCATCACAGAGACAAACAATCATACATACAGCCATGTGTGTATACGATCGGGCCATGAAGGAATGAGGGGATGAAAGGAGGTGAAGACTCAGTGTGGGGGTTTGGTCTTTGGGAAAATCACTTCTTTTTATTTTCCTGAGTCCACATTGGACCCCCAGACGAAACCTGCAGCAAAAGGAGTAAAGAGGTACGAAACGTAATGGACTAGGAAGAACTGATTGAAAAATTAGAGGTGTGGTTTGGACGTGGCCCTGCTCCTGAACTGAAGTTAACATATTGACTCCATTTCATGAGCACGAACCTCCACAAAGATATAAGTTTAAAGATTTGGAAAAGAAGGCATGATGCACAGTGGCGCAGTTGGTAGGACTGTTGCCTTGCAGCAGAAAGGTCCTGGGTTCAATTCCAGGCCTTTTTCTGCATGGAGTTTGCATGTTCTCCCTGTGCAGGTGTGGGTTCTCTCCGGGTGCTCCGGCTTCCTCCCACAGTCAAAAAACATGAGGTGTGGTCAGGTTAATCAGTCTGTAAATCCTCCTTAGGTCTGTGTTTGTGTGCATATGATTGTGTGTCTCCGTGATGGACTGGCGACCTGTCCAGGGTGTACACTGCCTCTCACCCGTTGACCACTGGAAATGGGTACCAGCACAGATCTCAATGGGATAGGAGTGTAAGAAAATGGATGGATGGATGAAGGAATGAAATTAGATAAATACATATAATTAGAGGTGTGGTCTGGACATGGCCCTGCTCCTGAACTTAAGTAAACATATTGACTTAATTTCATGAGCACAGACCACACCACGGAGATATTGGTTTAAAGACTTAGAAAAGAAGGCATGATGCACAGTGGCGCAGTTGGTAGGACTGTTGCCTTGCAGCAAGAAGGTCCTGGATTCAATTCCAGGCCTTTTTTCTGCATGGTTTGCACATTCTCCCTATGCAGGTGTGGGTAAAATATATATATTTATATATATTCACACACACACACACACACACACACATACATATATATATATATATATAATTATATTATTATTATAATTATTATTAATATATAATAATTATAATTAAAAAAAAAAATCCCTTCTCACCCACCGCGGGTGGTTCTTATCCTCTGAGCTCGGGTCCTCTACCAGGGTTCTGCGCTGTATCTTTGCTGTACCTAGGACTGCACATTTCTGAACTGAGATGTCTGATGTTGTTCCTGAACTCTGTTGTAGCCGCTGCTCCAGTTTGGGGGCCTTTTTTCTGCATGGTTTACACATTCTCCCTATGCAGGTGTGGGTTCTCTCCGGGTGCTCCGGCTTCCTCCCACTGTCCAAAAAGGTTAATTGGTTTCCCTAAATTCTCCTTAGGTATATATATATTTTTATTAATATATATATATATATATTTATT